>CAUHTR010000020.1:102475-316109 GCA_959609185.1 Schmidtea polychroa | reverse complement strand
AAATGAGTATTTTATGTGGGAATCAATAGATTGTGATGATATTAAGATAAGTTGGGAGAATCGAATATATTAGCTGCAAATCCACGGTTTACACCATATGAAAAAGGAGAAATTCCAATCAGGCTGTACAGTTCAGCAGATATTGAACAAAAATTATTTTATGGTAGTAATTTAGGAATTTATTAAAAATTGTTTTGAGATGTAAATTTTTATGAAATAATAATAAGATCTATATTTTTAAATAAAGTAATTAAAGGATATATTTGATAAATTAAATGCTAAAATTTTAAATTAAGTAATAAATTTTGAAAGATGAGTGAGAATTGGTAGTAATAATTAAAGAAAATTATGACTAAGTTAATTAGATTTAAGAATAAATGACCTTTCCATTTAACACTAGTGTTAATTCTTACCAGTGGCGTACTGTGAGGTTCTTGCGCCTGGTGGAAACTGAGAAATTAGCGCCCCCTTATATATATACATATATATATATATATATATATATATATATATATTTAATTTAATTTTTTTAAAGAATATTAATGACGAATAACAAAACAGGTTTAAACAGATTTTAATAAGCGTATAAATAATATTTATTGACTTAGACAAAATACAGTTTAACATTAAATATTAATTCTTCTGGCTTTTGTCGTGGCAAAAATATCTATAATCTCATTAAAATCAATTTTTTCAAACATTTCTCTTTTTATGCTAAGAAGAGCTAAATCGTTCAGCCGTGTTTGAGTCATAGCTGCTCTTAAATACGATAAAATTAATTTTAATTTACTGAAAGATCTTTCGCAACTGGCAATTGATACAGCCCCCCCTAGTTACGCTACTGATTCTTACCATTTTAGAATAATATTTTTTATCAAAGTTCTTATCTTGATTTATTTAATTTTAATTGAATTTAATGACAAATTCAAGCGAGTTGTCTTCAATTTTAATGAATTAATTTGAAAGATTATTTTGATAAATTTTGGTGTTTAAGGCATTCATTAGTAATTTTTTTTAAGTTGATGGTTTTAGGAAATATTTAACATTTTTGTGAATTTCATGTGGATTGAATGAATATTTAAAAATTTATAGTTAGTTCTAAGATAAATTTAATTAATTTCTTGATAATTGGATGCATTTTTATTGATTGGTTTTTTAATTTTAAATAAAAATTTTTTTAACGACAGTTAGGTTAATAATCAAGTGATAGGATATGACTTTGTAATGTAATTGAATTTGACTAAATAATTTTTTGTATATTTTCTAAGAATTTCATGTTGATTGATTAAAAATTTAAAGTTTTAATCTTGATTTTAGTTGAATTTCTTAATAATTTGCTCAATTTTTTAAATTTTAAATAAAAATTAATTTTTAATGACTGTTAGGTTAATAATCAAGTAATAGGTTTAATTTTAGATGACTTTGTAATGCATTTGACTAAATAATTTTTTTCAATAATTTTCTAAGAATATTTACACATTGATGAACTTTTAAAAAAAACATAAGCTAAGAAACCAGTTAACTTTATCAGGGATAGATATTTTAAATTTACTTGAAAATTATTGTAAGAAATACTGAAATTTATGATTTAGTTTGTTATTATTGCTTGAAAATGATTGGATGAATCGATGATGAATTATGATCAATTAATATATAACATCTCTAGTTAGGTATTTGATGGGTGAAATATTTGTAGAAAATATTGATTTTAATGAATTTTGATCTTTTACTACATGAATTTAGGTACTAAGTTATTTCATAGATGTATTTTGGATGTCGATAACAGTTAATAAAAATTCATATTTTTGAAGAATTTTAAGAGGATTGATTGAATTAAAGGGGATATGACCTCAAGTGGGTAGAATTAAAGGATAAAGTCGGTTGGATATTGATGTTTAGAGGGGGTAGAAATATTTGGTGAGAGATCGGTTAAGATGGGATATAGTCGGTTAGATTTGTATGAGAGATCGGTTTAGATGGGAAAATATGATCTTTTAAAGGGGATATAGTCGGTTGGATTTAATGAGTGATCGGTTTAGGTGGAAATATATGGTCTTTTTAGGAGATATAATCGGTTGGATTTAATGATGGATAGGATAAGGTGGGAATATATGATTTTTTAAGGTTGATGTTGGTAAGAATATCAATGTTTTAAGGGAAATTGCAATACATTAGTCAGTTATGAATCAATAATAATTTGAAATTATATCGTTTTATTAGATTGTAATGAATGCACAGTAAATTAATTTAGATTTATGGTTTAGAACATTGTTTTATTAAGTAGGAATAATGATCGATTTACTTGGTTTTGACAATGAAATCTTTACAGATAATTGGGATTAATATCAATTTTAAATTATTTTTATTTAGGCGGAGAATGACAAAATTTGAGAAATATGGACTTAAAACATCGACTAAAGAAAATTGATCTTTATTGGAAGAAATTTATCGGGTGGTTTTAATTAGTAATTAAATCGGTTGAATATCGGTAAAATAAGACCATTTGAAGAAATATGGATAAATTTTATCTTTCAATTGGACCTAGTCAGTTATTTTGTACAGTAATATTTATTTTAAATTCCGAGTTTTAGAAAAATCTTCTAATTATTTTTAATTATTTTTTAATTATATATGGTTTCATCATCTTTTATAAATTATTTAGGGTTAATGACCAAATTATTTTACATGTTTTATAGGGAAATATTCGTGATAATAGGAATTAAAAATATAATTATAGTCATTTAAAGGGATTTTAAGGAACCTTATTAGTTTGAGGTAAATATATATCCTTTTAAGAGTATTTATCGATAATATACTAATCTTTAAAGGTAGTTATTTTAGGGAAATTTGATGATGATATGATATTAGTGAAATATTTGTAATAATGTGAATTAAGGTTAGAAATATAGTCATTTATGGGATTTTAAGGAATCTTATTAGTCTGAGGAGAATATGTGATCTTTAACAAGTACTTATCATTAAAATACCAATCTTTAAATATTGATATATTTAGGGGGGAAATGATTCTTTTTAGATGATTTTATTGAAGAATTCGCTTGGATATACCAATTATTGTCATTTAAATGAATTTACTTGTTTATTACATGTTATCATTAGTTATCAGTCTCTTTTAATATTTATTTCTAAGATATTGTTGAATTTGATAATTGTAAATGAATAATTTGATCAACTTGAGTATACATGTGTCTTTTAAAGAATAATTAAAATTAATTTATTTCCATTAATTTATTCAATTAATTCATTCAATCTAAACCATTTATTTACTAGATATTATTAATTTATTATCTTAGTTGATTCATATTAACTTGAATGATTAGTATTTTGTTTTATTTACTCGATGATTAATGGCTAGAATTTAAAGCTCTTTCTTGTCCATTAATTACATTTTTATGATATTTATTTTGAATAATTTAAATTTTTACAGTAATTTAATCAATTTTTACCTAGTTACTGATGCCTTGAGTTCAATTAATTTTTCATCCAATTTTAAAAGTGAAGAGTATTATCTTTTACAGATCTATTTGTTATTACATAGTTGTTGGTTGTAAGTATTTGGTTGCTACTTGGTATCTAGTTGAAAATACGTATTTGTAAGTTACTGGTAGATGATACTAAGTTGTTGATATCTTGTACTTGGTAGTTGGTGCGATGTTGTTAGTATCTAGTTGTAGGTTGATATTTGTTAATTTCTCGATGGGTTTTGATAGTGCTTGTTAGTATCTAGTTAATGGGTAGGTGGGGGTTGAGTGTTAGCAATACCCTTACGACCAGTACCCTTACGACTAATACCCTTAGCGGGTCAAAACATCCTGTCGGATAAACTCAGAGTATATCTAATAAAACTGATCAACAATAATTATTTATTGAATGCATTTTTTATATTGCAATAAGAAGTCAGTAGTAATCAATTAAAAGAAAAATGTTTTGTAAATTAGAATTCTATAGTCCTTCATTGTAATTTAAATTATCCTCAATTCCATGTGGTGTTTTAAAGTGGTTGAGTTGACAATTATTTATTTTTGATGAAAATCAACATTTTTGTTAAATTTAGACATTTTAAAAAGGTTTTTCTACTGATTGTAATTAAAAAAATTAATTTTAAAATCATTCCATAAAATACAATAAAGAATATTTAGTTGGTTGTTAGTACTTGGTTGTTTTTAACTTGGTTGATAGTACATGGTACTTGGTAGTTGTTTGTAAGTACTTGGTATCTAGTTGTAAATACGTGATAGTTGTTGGTATCTGATTGTTGAATTATTATTATTATTATTATTATTATTATTATTATTATTATTATTATTATTATTATTATTATTATTATTATTATTATTATTCCATTAAAATTTTCATTTGACTTTGAAAAATATTTCATTGAAATTTGTATTTAAAATTATCTTAAAAAAATTTTACGTTTCAAATTAGCTTTGAAAAATTTCCATTACAATTTGACTTTAAAAATTATTTCATAAAAATTTTCATTTAAAATTTTTATTTCTAAAACACTGACTATTATTCTAATTTTTGTTAATAAATTTAAAAATCTTACTTTAATTACTTATTTACTTTACTTATTTAAAAATTATTACTTTAATTTACTTATTTAACTTTAATTTAAAATTTTTGACCATTGATTACTTAATTTTAAAACTTGGACCTTAATTAACTTTAATTTAATTTTTTAGAACCTTAATTTAGTTATTTGAGCCCATTCATTACTTTAATTTAAAATTTTGGACCTTGATTTGCTTTAATTAAAAATTTAAACCATTATTTACTTTAATTTAAAAATTTGAACCTTAATTAACTTATTTGAACCCATTGATTACTTTAATTCAATTATTAGACCCATAATTTGCTTTATTTTAAAAATTTACCACGCTTTTTTAGTGTAGACCACCTTTTTCTATAGAAATTCTCACAACAAAGAAGATCTACCTTAATTTACTTAGAATATTCTATGCTTTTTTAGTGATAATCAGATTTTTGTATTGAAAATATCATGGGACCTTAAATTATCACTGTTTTTTAGTGTAGACCACCTTTTTCTATTGAAAATATCCTTAGTCCTTAAATTACCACTCTTTTTTATTGAAGACCGCCTTTTTGTATTGAAAATCCCAGGACCATTGAGACCCCACACTATAGTCTGAAAAAAATCCATGCTTTTTTAGTGGTAAATCAAATTTGTATTGAAAATCCCAGGACCATGGAGACCCCTTCACTATAGTCTGAATAATCCTTGGTTTTTTTATTGAAGACTGCCTTTTTGTATTGAAAAAAATTTTTGTATTGAAAATTCCAGGACCATGGAGACGCCCTCAGTATAGTCTGAAAACAAATTTTGTACTAAAAATCCCTGAAGGCAAAAAAATGTGAGTTGGAACAATTACGTAATCAAAAAAGCAAAAAGAAAGAGTTAGGAACAATTTTACCCTCCTCCCCCGAGGGGGGGGGGTAATTGTTCCCGCGGGCTACTAACTACCTACTTGCCACAAAATGACATTGCTGAGAACACTTTTGTTAAAATGAAGTCTTTGAGAGTGTAAGCATTGATTACAGGCCCACTTCCAGAATGTCAGAATTGTTGGATTATAATTGAATAAATAATACTAATCAAGTGATTCTGACTCCTCGTGTTCTATAAAATAGGACACAACACTCCCAACTTATATTTGTATATACAGTTATATATCAGGAATTACACACACGAACTGTTACATCAAGAAATAATATACGTTATGACTACTCAACGAGTCCTGCTGCAGCTGTTAGATTCCTTGCATTTTAATACAATAATCTGACCTTGATTTGACACTAATTGATCTATTGACTTACCTCCGTTCTTCAGTTACTTACAAGGATTTGATAAATTTCCTAAAATTCTAGTGTCCATTTCTTCATCTCTACATGAGGCAAAATTTCGGTGCTTTCTCAATTTTATTTGCCTTATATGGTGGTATAACCCATTTGATTAATGATTCTCAAATATTATTTCTTTCTTTCGTGTTCTCTTCGTATAACAATATAATTAATTAGCCTATCGTGCATCGTCCTTATGATAATCTTTTCACACCTCTTCCCATTAATCATGCAGTCCTGATAATGGTTTTTTCGATTTCCCGTTTGTTTGCTTTTCTTATTGTTAACCGAACTCAAATTTTTTTAATTAATTAATTAATTAACGATTTTCTGTTTTTTCACTGCCTTGCTTTTTTACTCTTTCTAAACGTATTCTGATAAATTAACTATCACCAGGGTCTTTCCCCTTGTCTGATCTATACCTGGCCTGTTTTTCAGATTCAAATTTGATAGTTTATTGATTTTTATAATTTCGCATTTCCTGTCGTTCGGTTTTTAACTATATCATTTGATTGTTTTCAAAATTTTATGAATGAATTTTGCCTTGTGTTGAGAATCAGTCAGCGCTTTGCTTGTCCTTACAGACAATTCGAAAACGGATTGATCGAAGGAGTTTTTGGAACAGCAAAAATAGAATATATGCAACATACAAGGACTTTTCTGTAAGTGTGATTGAATCGTTGCCGTTTGTTGTAATGAAAATGCGAGTATCGGTAAATGAAACTAATAAATATTCACTTCATGAAATGTCTCTCAGAAAGCCGATAGTATTCCATCGAGTCAAAGTACAAAATTCATATATAATTAGTACGGATTGATATGTAAAGAATTTGAAAGAAAACTTTGAAACCAACCCAATGTGACTCTAGAACAGGGTTTCTTAACCGGTGAGGTATACCTCCCTTGGTGAGGTATACTAATGTGATAGGGGAGGTATGAGATTTTGTTTATTTTTGTTATGTTTTTTTTAAATTAAAAATTAAAATTATTTACAAAAAAAATAATTTAAAAAAATTCTTCAAAATTTAAACTTGTTTTATTTATTATGTACATATTTATATTATACAAAATAAAATTTGAACGATTACTTTTTTGCTAAATATGTTAGCATTTCTCTATTTTTGTACATAACTATTTCTAATTAATTATGTTTCTTTTGAAATCAAGTAGCCTTTGAAAAAATTCAAAATTATATACATTTTTATATTCAAGTTTAGTAAAGTTTATATTGGCTGCTGATAGTTGCATTTCTTTTAACTTGTTTTAATTATTTCGTTACCGCTAATAATAAAAAAGAAATATGTCAAAAAAAAGGAAATATAGTGAGGATTATGTGAAATTTGGATTTACATGCTTTGTTCGTGATAAAATCGAAAAACCCCAATGCTTTTTATGCTCAAAAATTCTCTGCAATGATAATATGAGGCTTTCTAAACTCCTTGAACATTTTAGAAAAATGCATTCAAATAATTCTGGAGACTCACTTGAATCTCTCAAGCAGAAAAAAGCTCGATTTCTGTCATCAGGAATTTTAACCAAGTTAGGTTTTGGAATTAATCAAAAGCCACTTGTTGCAGCTAGTTATAAAGTAGCATATCTTATCGCAAAGAACAAAAAGTCTCATACCATCGGTGAAACGTTGGTCAAGCCTTGTGCTCTTGAAATGGTAGAAGCTGTTCTCGGAAAGCCACAGAGAAATCAGATCGCGGCAGTACCTCTTTCAAATGACGTGATAAGAAGTCGAATTGTGGAAATGTCATCTGATATTTTGGATCAACTTATGTCAGAACTGAAGAAAACAACTCTTCCTTTTGGTCTGCAACTGGATGAAAGTACTGATGTAGCTCAGTGCAGTCAACTTTTGACCTTTGTTAGATATACCACCGAAACTGGTATTAAAGAAGAGTTTTTGTTCTGCCATCCGATATTAGCTACTACAAAAGCGACTGATGTGTACCAGATAATTGATGATTTTTTTTCAGAAAATAAACTTGATTGGAAGGAAAAGTTAGGATTCATATGTACTGATGGTGCACCTTCCATGCTAGGGAAAAATTCTGGTTTTGGAGCATTGGTACGAGCGATGGCTCCAAATGTTATGGTTCTGCATTGTTTTTTGCATCGCCATGCATTGGCATCACGAACTCTTCCACAAAGACTCAAGTCTGCCATGGATATCACTGTCCAAGCTGTAAATTTCATCCGATCTCGAGCTTTGAATCACAGACTCTTCAAAATATTATGCCAAGAAGTTGGAGCTTCTTATGAAATGCTGCTTTATCACACTGATGTACGCTGGATTTCACGTGGACGAGTTTTCACTCGTGTCCTGGAACACAAAATGGAGATAATAACATTTCTTCGAGAGAAAGAAAATAAATTGTGTGGAGAGTTTGAAACTCACAATTTTACTGCATCATTGGCCTATCTTGCAGATGTATTTTCACATTTAAATGATCTAAATATTTCCCTTCAAGGGTCAGAAGTTACTATTTTAGATGCAAATGAGAAGATTACAGCCTTCAAGCAAAAACTAGCTCTTTGGAAGAACCGCGTATCAAAAGGTAATTATGCAAATTTCCCATCTCTAGAAAAAATTTTCTGTGCTGAATATTTATTGAAAGCGGTGCCACATTGGATTCGAACTGATATTTTAATACATTTGGATAATCTCATGAATTCTTTTGATAACTACTTTGTAGAAGACAATTTGAAAATTGATCAGTGGATTCGAAATCCCTTCATATTTAATTTAGACTCCATGGATGATGCTGACATGCAAAAAGACGACCTCATTGATTTACAGAGCAAGGCTATGGTCAGGCAAAAATTTATCAACCAAAATCTTGATGAATTTTGGTGCTCACAAATAGATTCTTATCCGGTTTTGGCAAATAAAGCTCTTTCAGCTTTGATACCATTTGCAACAACATACCTCTGCGAATCTGCATTTTTAACATTGGTCAATGTAAAGCCGAAAACCAGAAATCGATTGGATGCCAGGCATGACATGCGCTTAGCATTGTCTAAGATTGTTCCGCGAATTTCGCATCTTATTGATGGCAAGCAGCAACAATCATCTCATTAATGCTGCCTTATTATTTTGTAGTATTTATACAAAAAATATTCTTTGAATTTGGGAATTATTCTTTAAATTTTTCACATATTTTCTATCTTTAAAGTTTAAATAAATTTTGTCAATATGAATTAAATATAAAATATAATTTTTTATATCACAGTATGAATTAAATATAATTTTTTTTTATAAATATATTAAATGGTGAAAATAAAATAATATATGTAATGTTGTTATACCACTAATTATGTTTCTTATCTTTTCTTAAAAAAAAATAATTCTGCTGGAGGTGAGAACATCAAATTAAATATTAGGTGAGGTATGATGTAAAAAAGGTTAAGAACCCCTGCTCTAGAACAATGCGTTTAGAAAAGAAAATAATGTTAAGGAAAAGATTTCCATGAACAGCAATTGATGCAAGGTTCTTTGATAATCTTAAGTTAAGTTATAAAAAAAAATATTCAAAATAAATGTAAGGTAGTTAAAAAGATTTTCAGACTTCAAACAAAAATTGGAATTTCTATCGATATTTCAATCATCAGTGCAGAAATAAAAATAAAGAAGCTGTGCTTAAAGAAAAATAAAAAGTAGAAGTGCATGAAATATCAGATCGAGTCAGGAGAGGACCAACTAGATAACGGCAATGTTTCTTGTCGAAAGAATGATTTTGTTTTTAAATAATATTAGAAAAAAGTAGAATTTAATTTTGTATAAACAAATATTATATTAAGGAGTTTACTGCTAGTTTTTGTATAACAAAATAGTATGAAAATTTACAAAATTTTACTTTAGGAACTTTTGTAATTAATTTCGGTGCCTGCTTGGTACTCGAATCTATCAAAACCTTTGTTGACTTAGTTACAGAACTTTGTGAAAACTCTGCTAAACACAAATTTAAACCGCACAATTCACCATTATTTTTAACATGATATCCGTGGACCACAAAATCACCAACGAAACCCTAAATATCATTATCATTCATTAACATTCATCATTCAACATTTATCATACTGAAAAACATCCTTTACCCTCACCAACACAAATCATTGTCAATAAATCCATTCCTTTCCATTTAGATAATCCATCCGTATTGACAAAAGAATCTCCCTGCTCACAATTAACAGTCAATATTGTTGCGCTTTCATTCACAAATATATCCATTTTGTACCATCTAAATATAATCAACATTCATATTACAATATTAATAATATTATCATTCTCACTTGGATTTCAGTATTTTTATTTTTTCCAATTTCAAATTATTTCCATTAATCGATAAATCGATATAATTATTTCTCATTGTGAATTTGATCGATTGATCAAGTGCAATTGATGAGGAAAAAGAGAGAATTGTCGCGTCCTCATCATTCCTCAAATTCATGTAAAATCCAATATGCAATCCTACAATACAATTATCAAATATTTATTTATTTATCTCACATTTCTTTACCCAATTCGAATTGTGGATCATTCAAATTAATCTTTATTGGATCAATTGATCCCATGAGATCTTGATCTGGTTTCGATATAATTTCTATAATGTTGTTATCACAATTGATGTGCTTAACTGTCAATTCCTTCAATAATTGATTCGATATTGCATTTGCTGCTCCAGCTTTACTGGATTCTGTGAAACATTGATCGATTCTACATGTCAAATGGCTGACATCTGTCAAACTCGATAATGGAATCAATGACAATTTCGATATTGATCCCTACAAAAAGATTTCTCAATTAACATTTCACATTCAAAATCAATTTACCATAAAATATTCGTTCGAACTTTCATCAATGAAGAAATCTAATTTTCTCAACTCATTCAATTTCATATTTTCATCAATTGGAATCGAAGATATTTCTCCACAATTCATTCTTAGACTGATTTCTGCAAATGACATCTGGATTTCTACTTTGTTCCATCTGAAATAAACATTTCATCAAATCAATCTCATATTTGATATCAATATTTCCATACTTGTTCTTTTGCAATTGATGCTCTTCGAATATCCATTCTTTGAAATTTGATTTCTGTGACAATTGTATTCGGAAATATGAGGATTTCACCAGATGTATTATCAATATTTTATTTTTATCTTTTGAATATAATCTTATTATAGTTTCTTCATTTATATCGGATGTTGGCAGTTCGATGGGTAAACGAATATAAAATCGAATGATGAAACCTAAAATGTTGAATGAATATAAATTATGAAATAATGAATGCGATGAAAGTCGAACCTTGATTGGATATGAATGATTTTGGTTGAATTGTGATTGGTTCAAATATCTGTTCATTGTTTGTTTGAGGTTTGGATACGATGATGATATTTTCTGATTGACACCGTAATAATTTTGTGGAGAAGAATTTCAGAATGTCTTGTGAAACGGTCGGAATGAGGTCAGAATATTCGAAATTATTGGAATCGATCTGAGGCAATGTTACAAAAGTAGTGGTTTTCGGATCTTGTGTGGAACTTGCTCTTTCATGAATTAGGGTCTCGTATTTTTTCTTTTCTTTAGTTGTCTAATTGAAATTTTTAAATTTTTTATAGAAAATACTATCTTGAAAAAATTTACTTTAATTATTCTTAAATTGGTTAAATAATGTATAAATAAAACGATTAAATTATTTGTTAATTTGACCTTGTATTTTTGGAAATCAATCAATGTACTATAAAACTAAATTTTCCGTTATTTAGTGGGCTATATTTTATTTAAGTGGGTAGACTTGAGGGTTTATGAAAACCCCACCATTTGCGAAAAAGAATTTTCGTTAGTTTTAATTCATCTGTAAATTTTTATATGTGAGTTTTGAATATTTTGAATAAATTTTTAAAAATTGGGCCAGGAAATTTAAAGTTAAAGATAATTTTTTTATGTGCGTGTGTTGAAATTTTATAAATTAATTCTGTAGTTCTAAACTCAGGAAATTATACTCAACAATAGCACTTTAAAAATTTTAAATATCTAACTGGTTCTTCTTTAACTCTTGTGAGCGCAAAGTAACGCTATCAGTTCCATTAGCCATTGGAACTATTGGTTCTATGAAAAATTAACTTTTTTGTTACCATGAAAATTTTTATCAGATAGATTTTTCTAATTGAAAATCGATATAAAGTGTTCACATGGTATACAACAGTAAAAATATTATTATGAACTTTTTTTCCAATTTCACCACTGAATTCTTTTCCATTGTATTTATTATTATTATTGCAGTTTATTAAAAACAAAATCTAATTAATATGTTTATTATTACATGACAACTGCAGGAACTTGTTTAATTTTTCAAATTGTAGTATGGTGGTCATTAACTTTATATCCCTTAATAATTATATTTGTATAATACTTAAATTCTTCTTTAAATTTAATTTCTTGAAAAGCCGAGTAAAATTTGGAATGTTTGTCACTAAGATAATTATCATTGTCAATTTCAAATTAGGATATGATATTAATGAAACTGCTATTCGACGATGGATCGCCCAAGAGTCTGTTATCAAAGCAATGAATCCAAATCGAAGATCTTTGCGTGGTGGTAACGCTAGATAACGCTAGAATCTGAAGTAGCTTTCATACCTGCCGGATTGAAATCAAAGGTGCAACCATTAGATCTTACTGTTAACCGTTCGTTCAAGTCAAAATTGCGCAAGAAGTGGGAGGATTGGATCATTAAAGATTATGAAAACATCAAACATACTAAGTCCGGAAATATGAAAGCAGCTGACTGGAATACTATTTTCGAATGGATTGTTTCCTCTTGGGACGATGTTAACCTTTCCACCATTTTGAATAGTTTTTGTGTTGCATTCGGTGAAGACGACGATGTTCTTGAAATTGAAGAAAATGAAATGAATGTGAACGAGTCTGATCCAAACATTGTAAAATTACTAGAAAATTTCACTTTTATTGACAATGAAAAGTGTGATGGTTTTGAGGAGTGTGATGTTGAAAATTGAAATAAATAATCTTATCTTCGATTTGAATTTTTTTTAGTTGTATAAGCTGCACATCATATTAGCTGCAATTCAGAAATGTTGCATTAATGTACGTATTAGCTGCAGCTTATACTCGGGATTTTACAGTAATATTCAAATTAATAATATGTTAATTTATGCATATAAAAACAAGAAAATTGGCTACTCTCAAACTTGAATGATAATTTAAACTTAAAATCAATAAGTTTTTCTAAAAATTGTATTATGCAAAGTGTACAATACATTTTCATTTAGTTAAAAATGATAACAATATTCTTTTATTTTGTAATTGTGATGATATTACACTGTGAAAGGGGTAAATCAAAAGAAATAAAATATGATACGTTTAGTCATAGATTAAGGTCTGGTATAAAAGATCTTTAACCTCAATCGTATAACGTTTTTTATAACGAATCATACCACAATGTGACTCTCACTCACTTGTGAGATTCATGGAAATAATTAAAATGTAATTGTTTTTTTATAGTTTAAATTTATTTATTTATCCAAACAATTATACACAGGCCATATATTTTTAAATTTCGAATTATAAAAAATATACATTCAAAAGACAAGAAAACTGTATTTTCTACTTTGCAATTTCCGTATAAGATAATCGTTGTTGAGTGTTCGGTTGATTTAAATTGATTAAATAATATTATGAAAGAAAAGAAGTTTTATATGATTTTACCAAGTAAATGTTGTCCTCAAGTTTATCCAAATATCATATTTACTTGAATGGTGAATGGGAAATGCCTCTCATGGATTTTACCCATATGTATAATAATTTGCCGTATTACAATAATTCGTTGGTTCAATATGAAAAATTAAGAGTGATGAAGAAATAAAATATTTGAGAATAAATAATTTAAAAATAACATTTGAAGTAATAAATCCAATAAATACTTCAGATGTAGACATGTTCATTGAAAGATATGAGAATTTAGCAGTTGTTTGCCTCATGTTTCATTAAAAATTACGTTTCCAGATATTAAACATGCTAATAATTTTGGATTAAAATCAACTTCAATCATTAGTGAAAGTGATCATTGTCGAATAAGATTACCAAAATTTACAAAAGAGAATACAATTGAACAATTTTCAATAAGTATAAGTGGTGTTGAAAAAACAAAGTTTTAACATTATTTTGAAGATGAATTATACATCAAAACTTTATCTGAATTACAAGGACATTTAATGACAATTAATCCGTCACCATTTAAAGAATTAAAAATTATAAATAATGAATTGGTTAAAATAAAATTTCAAAAATAAACTTTATTCAAAATTTAACAAAACCATTTGGATTACAGAAACAAACATTTATTGAGAATGATATTTTCGGTACTAAAATTTCAAAATTATTACATCATCATCAGCAAATGTTTATTTATTCAAATATTATTAAACCTTTGACTGTTGGAGATGTAAGAGTTCCGTTATTGAAATCTATTTGGATTAAAAAATATGAACAGGCGAAAATTGTGCAATTGGAAATGAAGAATCCAATGTCTCTACCGTAATCAACTTAGATTATAAACAGTATTGAAATCAATGTTCGTAATGATAATGGAAAATTCATTAAATTCTCACAAGATACCAAAACAAATGTATCATTACACTATGATAATAAATTAATAAGAAATTTTATATGAATTTGCATTCGAATAGTTGTTCTCTTACTCCAGTGGTTCTCAATTAATATAGAAGCGCGGAACACCATTCACATGATTTTTTTACGTGGAACACTGAAAAAAAATACTTGTCCACAATGAGTGACCAATCACAAATTAAATATAAATCTGTCGTAAACGTAAACAATGCCTTCTTATAAGCAAAGAAAATACCACGCGCAAAAATAACAAGCAATAAAAACACTTTTATATTTGTATGTTTATATATCTGTGTAACGGCTTTCTTATTGAATAATCTTATAAAAAAATTAATTGAGGTTTTTGATGATATGTATCTTAAATGCAAATTTAAAGATAAAATGTCATTTTTTTCGCGGAGCACAGATTGAGAACCACTGTCTTACTCATTCAACAAATGAAGCTAGTAGATTTGTTGTTGAATTTCAAAATCCTATTTATTTGAATGTTGAAATGGAAGTGGTTCTCATGGACTTTACATTTGTGTATAATAATTTTCCTTTTTATAATAATTCAAATATTAAGTACAGTAAGAGTACATTACATTCAAGATATGAATACTTTTATTTTAATGAATCAAAAATTGACTATATAAAGCTTGTCCAAAATATATTCTTGAATATATATGATGGAAATATTTTGAACGTTAATTGTAAATTTTTTTTCCATTTAAAGTAGTATTTGACATTATTAAATAAGCTCAAAAATTATTATTTAATGAAAAAGTAGTTAACTTTACTGATAATATGAATCAAATAAAAATTGCTCCTAATAACAACATGAAATTTGATACAATTCGATTAACTACACATTATTATTATTAAGAAATCGAGAATAAAAAAACATTTAACACGTTAAAGACGTCTTGTCCACCGGTGGGTCACTTAGCAAAAAAAGTAAATTTACATGTTGGAAACGGGTGACCACCCATGGGCACTTTAATAGAAATAAATCTAGTGGTTAAATAATGTCTACCTCAAATTATTGTATACTAAAAAAATATTCAAAAAATAATATACGTAATTAACAATAAAAAAGATGCCGGTGAGAGAAATACGATTTTACCATGAGGTCTTCAACGTGTTAAAGAAAATTTATTCATTACAGATTTCTGACAAGTTAATGATCAATTAATGATAATTTATCCATTTCCATTTAAAAATTGTGAAAATTCAGAAAATTATTAAGGGAGTACGCGAACCAGAAATGATGCAATATAATCTAAAAATTATGATCAGGGCGAATATTATTGAACCAATTCTTGTGAGTGATGCTTTAGTTCCCCTATTGAAAAGTTGATGGGTAGGAAAACATAAAAAAGATGGCTTAGTTCAAATAATTTATAAAAATCCGATGTATTTCCCGTATCATCTTCATATATAAACAATATAGAAATTAATATTCGTGATGATAGTGGAAAAATACATATTTTCTAAAGAAGATAAAACTTTTCTAACATTTTATTTTCATAAAATAAATGAGTAATTCTAACATTGTTAATTTTTATAGTAGTATTCAATCTGGTGGAGAATTACCTTATTATGTTGGTAACTAGTATGGAACCGGTTGGTTGAAAACAATCGGTCGATTTGTAATTCATATTCCCAGGCTTAACAAATGACTTAATAAATAATAATTTAAAATCTTGCCTACTTTAAAATCAAATGTAATATCTGAAATTAAAGATTCATTACATGACATTATGCAACATTTACTCCAATTAAAAATAAAGTACCTGTATTTAAAAACCATCATGAACGTGAACAAAATAAACAAAATAAGGGAACACTTAAACGACGAAAATGTATAAAAAAACATACAAATAAAAGAATGAGAGGATATGGTACTATCTTTGTAAAATGATTAGTGCTATATCCGAATTATGTCTCTTCGATAAGCCATCTCTTCGAACCAGAGGCTTAGCTAGGGGGCAATAGGGAGCATGTGTGCCCGGGCGCCAAAATGAGGCATGAACTTTAAAATTATAATAAGCGAACAAGGGTAATAAATCATGTTAATAAATCAACAATGATAATCTCCACAAAACTATTTTGGTAAATATGAATATTATTTCAATTACGATTTTTATCAATGTTTCTATCATTTGCGACAATATTTAATATTTTATATATAATAAACCTGGTCGGAAAAAGTTTAATACGAATTTTCGAAAAACCAAATTTTCTGAGTAAAGTAGAGATAAAACGAGTGGTGTTGATTTGTGACTTAACAAGACATATTGTGAGGACACGCTATTTCAATATTTCGATTCAGTACGAAATTGATTTGCAATTCTAAGAATTGTCAAAAACAAAGTAAAACAAATTTTTATAATTAATTAAATTACTATTTGTTTAAATATTCCAAGTATATTTTAATTTTTCAATTGTTATTTTTCCCAATAATTTATTTTGCAATAAATTTAAATCAATTTTTTAATTATAATATAAAGAGTCAAACCAAATATAACTCAAATTTTAACATTACTGAAAAATGGCTTTCAAATTAGAGAACGTTTGGGAATCCATGAAAACCTCTAATTATGAAACAATTGGTAAAATTGAGAATGAAATGTTATGTTTATTATGTAAAAAAATATTGGTTAATGCACACAATGGTCCATGTGGGTGCAGATTTTGCTTTATTTGTATATCTGAGTATTTATGTGAAAAGAAAAGATATTGTCCGGGTGACACAGAAGACTGTAAACTCGAATTGATTAGTATGAGTGAAAATATTATGGTTGATCATCCAATGAATGTCAAAATATCAAAGTTGATAGTAAAGTGTCCAGAATTTTCATGTGAATTTCAAAGCGAATTACGTAAAATGGAAGATCATATGCGGATGTGCAAATATCAATCATCACAATGTCCGTATTCAAATATTGGATGTGACAAATGCAAAATGTCCAGTGATAATATGACAGATCATTTGAAATCTGAAATATTGATGCACACAAAGTTATTGATGGATTTCGTTGGAAATTTCAATAATGAGATGAGTATGTTGAAAACAAGTAATAATGAATTGAGAGAAGAAAATATATTGTTACGAGTGGAAATCAATGAAATGGAACTGAATTGTGAAAGGAGACAAGTAAAATTAAATTGTTAATGTTGATCATGGTAAATTGTAATAATTCAGTACGAGAAGACGCTAAAAATTAACGAGTTGAATGCAAATATAATTTGTTTGAAAGATGAAAATGTTTTGATAAGAGAAAATGTAAATAAAATGATTTTAGGCGCTGACAATAATAAAGTTAATAACAAATAATTTCGATATTAAATTTAATTATTTTGATTATCGTTAAGATGAAATTTGCAGATTTGTGTAGAAAGCGCGAGGAAGATGCCCAAGAAATGAGACTGAGTAAAATAAGCGATGAATTGGATGTGTTAAATTTGAATGTAGAACAAAATAAAGTGAAAATCTGATTGATATTTTTGATTTGCTTCATGTGAGAATATTTCAGATTGCAATTAGTGATAAAGCTAATAAAACGGAAATGGAAAGCATTCAAAATCAGATATTTAATGGTGAATTTGTGTGGAAGATAGAAAATATCAGAGATAAAATAGCAAAGGCAAAAAATGGAATCAATAAATTAATTTACAGTAAATATTTTTATTCTCACAAAAATGGTTATAAAATGTGCTTGGGTGTGAATCCTAATGGTTATGATGACGGCAAGGGCACTCATTTATCTGTGTCCTTTTGCTTGATGCAGGCCGATTATGACGACATTTTGGAATGGCCATTCAAGCATTCTGTCAATATATCATTAATCAATCAGCGCACCCGACTGCCTCATGTCAGCCGTCATATACAATATGAACATTATCTTGATTATGATGGATTTTATAAACCCAAGAGTAAATGTGGATCTGGAATTGGGGTTCCACAATTGATAAGTCAGAATGAATTATTATCCAATCAAGATTTATCCATGAGCAATCAAATATTTATCAAATGCACAGTAAATGTTCGACCGTAACAGAATTCATTTTTATTAAAAATTTGTTTAACTCCAGCCCAATTGCTGTATGACAATAATTTATGCATATCACATATATTCTATTGTATGGATTTGATGATTTATTCCAGTTCGCTTTTGCCGTTAAATAGTTTCCAATAATCTGCATATCATCCATGTGTAGGTCGGGGTTTCCTAATCTTTGACAGACATGGCCACATTCATGAGTCACATTTGAATTGAAATTGAAATCATAGGAATTATTACAATAATATAAGTATTTAGCAGTTATTGATGCTCTGCATTCAACCACCCCCTTAAGTTAATAAAAAGCAGTCTCTGGATTTTGCAGTGTTTGGCTGGAAAGAAATCTTGTTTTTGTTTAAATCCTTCTTTTTCAAGATAGGTTTTGTTTTAAATAATAGAATTATATGAGATAAAGGAGGCGATTAAAGGTGTAACAAAAGGCATTAAGTAAAAAAAATATCACGAAAAAACATCAAATAAAACAAAGTAAAAATATAATACAAGACAAATTAATTAAAAACAATTATAATAAAATAAAAGCCACAAGAAGCTGTACAAGAAACATATGATAAGTATATTTAAACAAAATAATCGCGGGGAAAAGACAAGATACAAGAAAAAGCCTAAATTAAAGATGGTGCACGAACGCGATTGACCAGACAATCAGGATTTGAAAATAAAAAGCTAATTAAAATTAATTAATTAAAAATGAAAAATAAAAGGAACCAATCGAAAACGTTATAGCAGTGAAATAAAATAGCTAAAAATGGTAAAACAACACTGATCGATCCTGATTGGCTGGTTCAGAACACGAACTAGCATATAATTAGGCACTTAAGTAGTCTTCACTATCTCGATTTTCAAATTACTTTAGGTATCTAAGCAACTTTTCAAATTTTCTAATCACTGTAACGAAACTTTTGACGAAAATCATTTTACATTTCCAGTTCAACAGTTATTCAATTCATTTAACTCATCTATTTGGAATCAACTATTTGAACAACCACAGTAATTTTCTTGATGTATTTTTATACGTTTTCTATTATTTTACAATGTATGATTTGTCAATTTAATTGTAAATAACCGCAATACAATTTTTGAAATAAGAATCATTTATTCTTTCGCAAAAACGTTTTCGTAAACAAGTTTTAAGTATTGATCTAGTGCTAATAATAATTATGAATTATATGAGATGGATAGTTTTTATATTTCTATTTTGGATTTTCGTTTGCAGCGACTGACTAGATATACTGGTCCAGGGCAAAGGAAGCTCAATGCTTTCTTACCTTAAAAACCGGGTATCCTGATCATGTTGGGTCAGTACGATTTCAGTGGATAGTTCAGAGGGACTTACTGAGATCAAAATAACGGACTATTCGAGTATTACTTTACGAGTATTTAATAAAAATGTTATAAATACTAATTAACCTTTAATACTGTCTTTTATTTTTAAAATTTTTTTATAGTCAATGGCGAAGGAGTAAAATAATAAAAATAATCGTATAATTACTTAAATTATATTCTTCTATCAGCATGAATTCAAAAAAAGTAACTTACACCTTTAACAGTCTTATTTAGTAATTTTACGATATATTTTCTGATTTTTCTTGCAAAATATTGAAAATTATACTCTTCACAAATCTTTTTGATAACACTGGAAAAACTGAAGGCCGAGAGTGAAAATGTTTTAAAATTAAACGTTATTTTTATTTTAAATTTTTTTCATACGTTGAAACATTTTCAAAATTTTGTTATAACAAATAATCGGCGAAATATAGTGAAAATATTTTGCATAGTTTTCAAAATCCGAGACAAATTGTCTTAAACTCAGGACACGGGGCAAATCTCAAAAATCCGGAACAATCCCGGTCAAAAGGCAGCAGATGGTAGGACTATCTAATGTGAGCATTTCTATTCTTTCTCTTTCTGCAAAATCCTTTTTTATGAATCGGTTTACTTTCCTTATTAGATTATTTTCCTCTTCCGTTACCTCTGTATCGTTCACATCTTTTTCTATAACATATGATATTTTACTTTTATTATAATCATTAATAATTTGAGAGTCATCATCCCTGTTTAATACACTGCCTCGACTATGTCCTCTTCTATCGGGCTGTTGATATTTGGGCATTCTCTGTATTTATATTCTATTCTTTCATCACTTGGTTCGTCTATGAATGCTAGGTATCTCTTGTCTGCTTGTCTTGTATTTTTTCTCGTTCTTTGATAACCATTCCCTGCTTTGTATCGCTCTTGTTGTCTACCAAAATTCTCATTGATTCTCTGATATCTCATTCTCTCAAAATTTGTGTATCAATCTGCCTCTTTATGACCTCCCAAGCTATACCTCGTACATCTTATTTTTTGACAATCTCATTTCACGTGTCCCGGGTTACCACACGCATAACATTCGACTACTTTTCTCTGCAACTGTGGACACTGACTTCTTAATGTCCTTGTCTTCCACGTGTAAAACATGTAACTGCCTTCTTTGTTATGCAATCTCTACTCAACTGTCCTAACTTGTGACATGCCCAGCATTCGTTCTTAATTCTGTTTAGTCTTTCTTCTCGATACTCTCTCGGCTCGCTATTATATCTTGGTGATATAATATTTGTTGCTTGATTAGTAACCGCGTCTATGTAACTTCTTGTTATATTCTATTCTGGCCTTCTTTCTCTCTGCATAGATCTATTCTGCAACTATACGAGATTCATATAACTTCTTGATTTTTTTCTTCACTTCCGTTGTTCCTTTGGTGTCACTTAGACACAATTCTCGCTTAGACACAATTCAAAGTCTTTTCGGCTGCACAATGTACCAGCAGATATTCTGTTAAACTTTCCTTGTTTAGCTCATGTCCCAATAGTTTATCGACTAGCTCGTCTATGATAGTAAAATATTTTTCGGGTTCTTCACTCCTCTCTCTATAGGACATAGCAGATTGTAAATCCTCCGCCAAACTGGTTTTCTTGATGAATGCTTTCCGCAATCTTTCCTAATAACATTTGATATTTTGGACAACATCTGATCTGTTTGTCGATCAGTAATTCGACCATCCCTTCTTGTCTTGAAGTAGGCATTTGTACCACTTCGCATTCTTTAATGAATGTTTCAACATCATCTCCTCTATGATAATCGTTTGGAAATAGCTTCTTTATGAAGAAATCCATAGACGTAGTCGCCTTATTAGAAGCTGCTAGAACATCTTCTAAATTATTTTTTAAATCAGGTTCAAAAGATAACGTCATAATTCCAAGTATTTATTTAATGAAATATTGTATAATTTTCAAACAAATTTTCAGCGTTGAATAAAATATTTTCAAAACCATATATTAAAATTTCAATATTTAAAATATATTTATTTAAAAATTATTTACTAATAAAACTTCTTTTAAAAAACTTATTTAATTTTTCAATTTAAAAATTCAATTTAAAAATTATTTTAAAAGTTATTTTAATAGTCAATTATTTATCATTTAAAATTATCTTAATAAATCATTGAAATATTTAATTCTCAGCTAAAAAAACCTCACACTTATTAAATGGGGAGAAGGCATGGGATCAATTTTATAGTTCGCACCTAGGCGCAAAACATGATATCTATGCCTCTGCATCAAACAGTAATTGAGCATGGTGCATATGAAGATATTTATCCTATAAATTCAATTACTGATGCTAGTACCTCTTCGATTCAATTTAACATTAAGCACATAGAATATTTAGATTTGACCAAATCTAAGACTGTAATAGTGCAGCAAAACTCATTGCTTACACATTCAAACCCATTTTTCGCAAAACACTTAAAACAGACGATGACCTTATATCGCTAATACTAAATAAGGAATTGGTATGTTTAGATAGACCCAGTTACAATGAACAAACTGTACTAGATCTATCCAAACTTTGAATATTACAGTTGCAGTATTAAGAATTGCAAAATTATGGAGATGAATTCAACTGTAAAACCTCTCTGGCTACAGTGTGAGTTTCAGATTGACATTCAACCAAAAAATAACAATAACTACAAAAATAAATTTTAAATAAAAAAATTAAAGAAAATTTAAAAAAATTTGAAAAACAAATTTACTCTCCCCTAAAAATATTTATAGAGAGGGTGTCTAAAAAAATATCAAGCCAAATATTTCTAATCGCCCAGAAAGATGGTTCTCAAGCTAAATATATCACGGAGCATAGTCTTCAAGGAACTCTACTTGCTGGTCATGTGTTCTTTTTGACGAATCTCAAACGACGGCGTAAATTTAAAAATATATTACTTGATATGCATTCTCTAAATAATGGGAGACCTTGTAAAGAGTCCAAAAATTCCCCAAATTTACTTATGCCTTCCTTTTGAAGCTCTGCATTTAAAACAAGGCCTGTCCTTCCATGTTGACGTATTTGACAATAATGTTAATAATATTGTTTGGTTCTGTTAGTTATTGTCGAGTCTGTGTGCGCGTTGCTGAGGTTTTGACTGATTAGGGCGTGAGTTTCTCGAAATTAATTCGATTATCTCGAATTCTGGTTTTTCGATTGTTTTTGAAAATTTGTTTTCTCTTCAATTTTGGAATTTTTGTGGTCAGATTTTAGATAGTTTGGAATTTTCTTGGTCAGTGTTCTTTTGGAAGTGATTTATTTTATGGTTAATTCAAATTGTGGTTCCAAAATTTAAATAAAGTTTTCCGTGGGATTTTGTTTTTAATTTTATATTTGAATAATACGAAAAAGAAAATTAGAAAAAGATATTACTGTCCCAGTAATTGATAATAGATCGAGAATTTGCAAAGCTGATCGAGTTAAAATGACAATTTATAATGTTCTTCGGAGGACTGTGGTGTACATTCAACTCCAACAGTATTCAGAAAGTATATCATCATTATTAAATGCTCTCGTATTTATTTGCAATGACTCAGAGGTATCTTTACGAACGGATTTGACATAATCTTCAATGACAATTTATCAAATATACAACTAAAAGTTGTTTAAATATATTTATCTGATTTGCATTGGTTTTATACAAAAATATTTTCAATTAAATTTAGATTGTAAAATTGTTTAAAATTAAAATAATAAAAAATTACGAAATTAAAATTTACTTTAAAAGGCTTAGAAACATTTTTTGTTGTCTGATCAGTAAACATATTTGAAGAACCATTTAGCAAGGCAGTTACTGAATTTTCTGAAATCTCTTTCAAACACGATTTGAAACTGCATAGTTCTCCACTATTCTTAACATGATATCCGTGGACCACAAAATCACCAACGAAACCCTAAATATCATTATCATTCATTAACATTCATCATTCAACATTTATCATACTGAAAAACATCCTTTACCCTCACCAACACAAATCATTGTCAATAAATCCATTCCTTTCCATTTAGATAATCCATCCGTATTGACAAAAGAATCTCCCTGCTCACAATTAACAGTCAATATTGTTGCGCTTTCATTCACAAATATATCCATTTTGTACCATCTAAATATAATCAACATTCATATTACAATATTAATAATATTATCATTCTCACTTGGATTTCAGTATTTTTATTTTTTCCAATTTCAAATTATTTCCATTAATCGATAAATCGATATAATTATTTCTCATTGTGAATTTGATCGATTGATCAAGTGCAATTGATGAGGAAAAAGAGAGAATTGTCGCGTCCTCATCATTCCTCAAATTCATGTAAAATCCAATATGCAATCCTACAATACAATTATCAAATATTTATTTATTTATCTCGCATTTCTTTACCCAATTCGAATTGTGGATCATTCAAATTAATCTTTATTGGATCAATTGATCCCATGAGATCTTGATCTGGTTTCGATATAATTTCTATAATGTTGTTATCACAATTGATGTGCTTAACTGTCAATTCCTTCAATAATTGATTCGATATTGCATTTGCTGCTCCAGCTTTACTGGATTCTGTGAAACATTGATCGATTCTACATGTCAAATGGCTGACATCTGTCAAACTCGATAATGGAATCAATGATAATTTCGATATTGATCCCTACAAAAAGATTTCTCAATTAACATTTCACATTCAAAATCAATTTACCATAAAATATTCGTTCGAACTTTCATCAATGAAGAAATCTAATTTTCTCAAATCATTCAATTTCATATTTTCATCAATTGGAATCGAAGATATTTCTCCACAATTCATTCTTAGACTGATTTCTGCAAATGACATCTGGATTTCTACTTTGTTCCATCTGAAATAAACATTTCATCAAATCAATCTCATATTTGATATCAATATTTCCATACTTGTTCTTTTGCAATTGATGCTCTTCGAATATCCATTCTTTGAAATTTGATTTCTGTGACAATTGTATTCGGAAATATGAGGATTTCACCAGATGTATTATCAATATTTTATTTTTATCTTTTGAATATAATCTTATTATAGTTTCTTCATTTATATCGGATGTTGGCAGTTCGATGGGTAAACGAATATAAAATCGAATGATGAAACCTAAAATGTTGAATGAATATAAATTATGAAATAATGAATGCGATGAAAGTCGAACCTTGATTGGATATGAATGATTTTGGTTGAATTGTGATTGGTTCAAATATCTGTTCATTGTTTGTTTGAGGTTTGGATACGATGATGATATTTTCTGATTGACACCGTAATAATTTTGTGGAGAAGAATTTCAGAATGTCTTGTGAAACGGTCGGAATGAGATCAGAATATTCAAATTTGAAAGTGTTTTTTTCTATTGGATAGTTATTGAGTTTGTTGGTGGTCTTTTCTTTAATAAATAAAAATACCGATATCAAATTCTTTGATATTTTAAGGAAAAAAATGTAGAATATGCAACAATTTATAACTTAAAAATTTTGTAATTCTTCATCTTATTATTATTATTATTAATATTGAGTATTGCGATATGAAGCATAATTCATTTTCATATAGTTATAAAATAAAAGGTATTTTGTCAAGATATTCCCTTATAGAACCTGCTATTTTTATTCATTTTTTTTTATATTGCTGGATAGTGTTTGTTAATGAAGAATTCAGAAGTGACCTAAAACTCTAAAAAATGCTTCATGTTTATATATTTATCGCCGCAGTTCTTCTTCGGACCTTTTTTTTGGAAAAGCAGAAAAGTTCACATATTAATCAAAAATGCATTTAATAAAATTTTTATCACATCTTTGTCAATTTATAATTAATTGCTCTTTTCAATAAGATTTCTGATTATTTAATTTTTTGCATAAGTATACTTTATATATTTAGGTGCCCCAGATGCTTTTTTATTATTTTGTGAACCGACATATTCATGCACCGCGTTAATTATAAACTTTAGTATTTTTTCTCACAATTTCCGCCAAAAAATAAAATTTCGACAGCCTTTAAGAATTATTACCGAAATATTTTATTTAATTATAATCATAATAATCTAACGTGAAAGCCAAATTATTCAAAAATATTAACTTTTCATCAATGTTTTCAAATTATTTTATTGATTTTTATATATTTTTTGTCTATAATAATTAATAAATAATAGCTTTATTGATGACAACTTTTTTTTCATTTCTCAATTATATATAATTAACCTCTTCAGTAATTTTTGGTATAATTTCTAAAAAAATCATATTAAATCGATCAAATAATAATTAAAATAATTAAATTATTATTTCTTTCATAAAATCAATTTTAATAAAATATATACATTATAAGACACGTGTATATCTTTATAATTTTTTTAAAAATATTTGTTTTAATAAAATTCATCATAAATTCATTATTAACAAAATCAGTAAGTTTTTATTGACATTTTTAAGAAGTTTATTAGTTTATTATCTTCTTTATAGAAAATGGTTTGCGATAAACTTCATATTAACATTGTTGTCATCGGACACGTCGACAGTGGTAAATCCACTTCTACCGGTCACATGATCTACAAATGTGGTGGTATTGATAAGAGAACAATTGAAAAATTCGAAAAGGAAGCCCAAGATATGGGTAAAGGATCCTTCAAATACGCTTGGGTTTTGGACAAGTTGAAGGCCGAAAGAGAACGTGGTATCACTATTGATATTGCTTTGTGGAAATTCGAAACTAGCAACTACTACGTAACAGTCATTGATGCTCCAGGCCATCGTGATTTCATCAAGAACATGATTACCGGAACCTCACAAGCCGATTGTGCTGTTTTGATTGTTGCAGCTGGTGTTGGTGAATTTGAAGCTGGTATCAGCAAAAACGGACAAACCAGAGAACATGCTCTTTTGGCCTACACTTTGGGTGTCAAGCAAATGATTGTTGGTATCAATAAGATTGATTCAACTGAACCACCATACAGCGAAAACAGATACAATGAAATTAAGAAAGAAGTTTCTGGTTATATTAAAAAGGTTGGTTACAATCCAGATTCCGTTGCTTTTGTACCAATTTCTGGTTGGGTTGGAGACAACATGGTCTTGCCAAGTACTAACATGCCATGGTTCAAGGGATGGACCATTAAAAGAAAGAATGGTGCAACCAAGAAAGAAGAAAGTTTAACTGGTGTTACTCTTTTGGAAGCTATGGATGCAATTGATCCACCAGCTAGACCAACTGAAAAACCATTGAGATTGCCTCTTCAAGATGTCTACAAGATTGGTGGTATTGGAACAGTCCCAGTTGGAAGAGTTGAAACTGGTGTCATTAAACCAGGCATGGTTGTAAGTTTTGCTCCTCATGGTCTTACTACTGAAGTAAAATCAGTTGAAATGCACCACGAATCAATTCCCGAAGCTTTCCCAGGAGACAATGTTGGATTCAACGTTAAGAATGTTTCAGTCAAAGATATTAAAAGAGGAAACGTTTGCAGTGACAGTAAAAGCAACCCAGCTTTAGGTGCCGTTGACTTTGATGCCCAAGTTATCGTCATGAACCACCCAGGTCAAATCCATGAAGGTTATACTCCAGTTCTTGATTGTCACACTGCTCACATTGCTTGCAAATTCGCTGAGTTCCTCAAGAAGATCGACCGTCGTACTGGTAAAGAAGTAGAAGATGCACCAAAACAATTGAAATCTGGTGATTCTGCTATCATTAAAATGGTTCCAACCAAACCAATGTGTGTCGAAACCTTCATGGAATTCCCTCCATTGGGTCGTTTCGCTGTTCGTGACATGAAACAAACTGTTGCTGTTGGTGTTATTAAAGCAGTCAACAAGAAAGCACCTGAAGCTGCTAAAGGTAAAGCCGTTAAAGGAAAAAAGTAAATGTCCTAAATAAATTTTGATATGGAATTTAAATCTTATCAATTTGTTAATATAAAATTGTTATTATTTTTTACTAATTTTGTTTTAATTAAGTTATCAAATTGTTAGTTTAAAATTTGAAATTTTTATAATTATAATTTTATAATTATTTTTGTAGTAAAATAAATAATATATAACTAATAAATTAAAGTCACTTACCTTGAATAGCGTTTGTTTGCGTAAAAGCGCATAAGAGAAACAGATGAATTATTGAAGACATGAAAAAATTTACATCAGATAAAAATAAAATTTTCAAGAAATGCATGTTTTAATATGACAGTATTTTAGTGTTAGTAAATCTAATACAGGCGCAATTGTCGGAGGGATTTGGCATTTTCGTGTACATGAATGTCATAGGATTATTCAACCGATTTTTCATGTATCAATTTCCTTATTACGTAATTAATATCTTGATATTCAAAGTATGCATGTGTAAAATAAAAGATAAAATAATTTAGAAACCGAATAAGGAGATTATTAATGTTAATTTTGTTTTACTGGAAATGTCAATTTCTATACAGAATTTTCTTATTATTTTTTTAGATATTATTTTTTCGGAATTTTATTATATGTTTATTATATACTTATTTTAGCGCCATCAATTTATGTAGTTTCAGATACATTTATTTTTTAAATCTTTTCAAATTTTTAAAAACATGTTATTCATTACTCATGGTAGATTATTAATAGTTTCATCATGTCACCCCCCTCTCACATGATACTTCCTTACTTTGAGACCTTCCTTACTTTTTCATCATATAACTCCTACGTACCAGTTAAGCCGAGTTTTAAAGGATATGAGGAGTTCATGAAAAAAGCATCATACTTGCTAATAACTTTTTCGTTTTCATTTATTGTTCAAACTGTTATTAATCCATTTCATATGAGTTCTCGATAGTTAACATCTTTTAACTTTTTATCTTTGTTTCTAATGTTATAACTTTCTCTAACTTTCAATTAATAACTTTCTCTATTGGGTCTCTAAATTAAAACATAATTTAAATATATTCTGTACAAAAGTAAATAACTAATGTTTACATACGTATTATTTATATATGATAAAAAACAGAATTACGAACACGTGTAGACACCAAAGACAATTCTTTCAAACAGAAAGGAAGATCAACCGAGAGAGAAGATATATCAGACATGTCCCTAGACATTACAGAGCAGATTTTGAATGATATCAATGTTTCCCCATTGTTTTCTTTTCAAGTTGATGAATCAACAGACGTAAGCTTGTGTTTCAGTTACTTGTCTTCGAGAAATATTTCTTTCAGATGATATCAAAGAAGAGTTCATATTTTCTAGTAGACTTGAAACTACTACCATGAACATCCGCAGGAATTTTTCCAATGGGGGAGGGCAAAAATATTTTTTAACCAAGTAGACAATTTTTCTAGGGGGGATAAAGTTGAAATGAATGCATGTGTATAATAAATATTTGGGGCATTATACAAAATTGAACACTTTTTAAAACCAGAACGTCAGTTAATATTGAAAGTTTTTATACAAATAAGATGATATCATTGATTTCCAGATATAATTAATAACATTAAAAAAACAAGAAGCCTCTTTAAATTAAATTTTTTTATTAATATTTTTTGTCTTGGGTTTTTCCAACATTTTTTGAGCGGATCTATTAAAATGTGTTTAAATTAATCGAAATTATCTGAAAAATAGAATGGTTTGGGAAATTCAGGGCAGCAAGTGCCCCCCCCCTTGCAGACGCCCATGACTACTTCAAAAAGTCAAGATATTATGGAGAAGATAAATACGTCCTATGAGATTGGAGAATTAAAGTGAAAAAGCGTCTGTGGGGTTTGTACGGATGGTACACCATCTATGCTTGGGTTCAAATCCGGCTTTCAGATAAAAGTAAAAGAACTAGCTCCTCAAGCAACGGAAATTCACTGTATGATTCATCGGTATGCCCTTATCAGTAAGGCTATTCCAAATTCTCTGTAAGAGGTACTTCATTCGCTGATAAAAATCGTAAATTACATCGGCTCTTAACACCTGTCTGTTTAAAGAATTATGCAAAGACATGGATTCTGATCACAAGATTCTTCTTTTCTACATTGCAATACACTGTTTGTCGAAAAGAAATCTTGTAAATTGTGTCTTTGAATTAAAAGATGAAATCAAGTTGTTCCTAGAACTGCAGAGGAAATATGATAATTTGGTATACTTTAATGACAAAGCTCGTCTGAAAAGAGTAGCATATCTAGCAGATACATTAAAACAGCAAAATAGGCTTAACCTGATACTTCAGGGAAAGGAAACGAATATTATTGCAATACACGATAATCTCGGGACATTTTTATCCAAGATGCAAAATTGTCAAGGAAAAATAAATCTTGGAAACTACCATGTTTGAGAAAGTGAAAATTTGAAAGTTTAGATTACTGGAATCTCGAATCCCTTGAAAGCGAACTCCAGCGTTACTTCCATAAGCTGAAAGAAGAAACTGCATTGACACAAAATCCATTTTCTGCTTCCTTTGAATTCTTGGGTTTGCGGATTGATTCCTTGAAACGTTACTTGTTTGTATGTATCATTTATACCCAAAAGTGATGATGCTTGCCTTTTGAGTTTTAGTTTGATCTGTGTCTACATATCTCCACGAGAGTTGATTTTCAACTCTTCTTCACTTAAAAACAAAAGAAAGAAAGAAATCAAATGTTGAGAATGGCATGATGTTGCCGTTAACAAAAACTCACCCGCGAATTTTGAGGCTGGTTAATAACACGCAATTTCGACCATCGCATTAAATTAATTAATAAACATAATTTAAAATAAAATTATACTAAAAATCTTTTTTCAATGTTTTTTAATTACCTTTTTAAAAATGTCTTTATTAACTGTATCGAAGTCACGGGCCACTTGGATTTTATAAAAATGGGTCGCCGCCCGAAAAATATCGGAACCCGTGATCTATTGTGTTTGTGCGTGAAAATTATTCTTCCTACTACTTTCTTAATCTCTACACACCCGGTTACATACAATAAGAACTATGTAGTGTGTATTGGATTTTTACACACTACTTGACTAGATTTAATTTAGTTTTATTGCCTATTTTGTAAGACCATTTTATTTTATCATTTTTTATTTAATTTAAAAATAATATTTTATATAAATTTTATTTAATAATTATTTTTAATAATTTTGATATGCTTTTCAGGCTTGAAATTTCATGAAAAATGAATTATTGTTAAATAATAGAAGCTTTTTGATAACTCATTAAAAATTACAGCAAATACACCTAAATCCAGAATATAAAAGTTTCTATAATCTAAAAAAACCGATAAAATTATAATATAGGAACACACAAACTTACCTGTGTGCAAAAATTTAATGTTCCGAATGTTAAAAGTTTTATTATAGGAATTGAGAAAGTGACAGAAAAATAATTTTACACACAAACACAGCACACATAATATAAAATACACGCAAATTAAATATAGCTTTTTTTATTCCGAAAGTAGAAAGTCATTAACATACTGTTAACATATCATTAATTTAAAATTATTAAAATTCATGGCTGAAAAAAATTCGATTTTGAATCTGACAACTCAACTTTGAGTTTTCAAGAAATGGATGGCAAGACATCGTAAGATCTATTTATAAAATATTTTTGAAGTTAATATTTCTTTAGATTTTCAGATATTTCTTTGGAGACATTTCCATTTTGCGAAGGTGAAGATCTGACAATGTAAGAATTTTTTTATTTAATTACAAATAATTAAAATATTTTACAGCATATCAGATATTTCTACTCAAACGCCTTTGTGTGAAGATATTCAACAAGTTCCATCGACATCTTTGGAATTGAAGAAAAAAATTTGAAAATCGTAAATTTTAATAACTTATTTTAAAAAAATAATATTTTCATAGAATTTCAGAAAATGACAAAATCCGTCTCATCAATGCTTTTAAAAATGGAAAACTATTTTATCCATATACGCCGCTTTTTTCCTAAATATCTTTAAAAAATAAATGTGTTTGGTGATTATTTTATTTTTTTTTAGTTAAAAATATATCTAACTTACATTTTATTGAAATAATTCCAAATTCATAACATGTCATAAAATACCTAAAAAACACCTGAAATTTAATTATCAATATTTTATATTATAAATGCTGATTACAAGTAATATTTAAGAGCTTGAATAATGATTTCATAATTATATAAAATCAAAATTCAAGTCTTAAAATATACTTAAATTTAAAAAACTTACTTCTAAAACCATAAAATAAAATTGAATTGTAAATGAAAATATGAAATAAACACTCTCATAAATGGTGAGTCATCGACTGATGAACATACCAACATGTACCAACATGTATTATAGAGACTTTTAACATCTGGAATTAGGTGTATGATGTACTATATCAGTCGTGGCTAACCCAAATCAATCGAAGGGCGAAATTTGTTTATATATTGTAAACAAATAGCATTGTTTTTGAATTTAATAAATATTAGTATTTTATTATGGATGTTATAAATTCCAAAAGTATAACAACTAACACACCACATCATTTTAATTGTACATTTTTATTCAATCTCAAGGTACTTTGTTCTTTGCTTTGTTTTAACGAGTAATTAACATGATGAGGTTTTGTGTGTATGGCTTTTTCTACACAATAAAATAAATCGGAAACTGGTCCAACACTTGGAGCTTGATATTGAAATTTTCCTAACTAACTCATGGAACCAAGTAAATAGAGTACTCAAAAAATAATTGTTCGGAAAATATTAAAATATATTCTATTTACCGACTGAGGTATCTATCCTCTTAAAATGAGGGTCTCTAAGGGTCTCTGCGTATAAACCAAAAGGCTGAGAAGGCCAAATCACCAAATATGCATGTGCAAAATAACTTACACTGATACAAAATTAGTGACTTAATATTCGTTATTTTTTAATTTAATTTCTATTTTTATTTTTAAAAATTCGAATTAAATTCAAGTAGTAAAATTTGCTTGGTCCGATGATTTTGGGTGTTTGGAACTTTCAAAACTACTGCGCGGCTTAGAGGGAACAATGGACACGATCCTATGATATTTGTTTCTTTTTCATCCTTTCTTCCGAAAATATTCTAAGTAACTGTTTGCTACTGTATGTACATTACTGTTGGTATTACTGTTCCATTAAGAATCTTAAGTGCTTACAACTTTTTTATTATTGAGAAGAAATTTCTGAGCGGTTCCTTGCGCTACACAACGCTGCCTATCTAACCTCATTGCGTGTTTTTTAAACTTATTTAGTTTCGTAAATAAACTGATAAAAATGTGATTGGCATCAACTATATCAACTATATCAGAAGAACCTCAATTTAAATTTCCTCATTTCAATGAAAAATCTGAAACTTTCAATTTAAAACCCTATTTATAATTAACTAAAAAATATATTCAAAAAAAGTACAAAATAATTTAAAAATAAAAATCTTTATTAATAAGAAATATAAATAAAAATTGTTCAAAAATGATTGTTTGTTTTAATAATTATGACTTTCTAAAATGAGCAATTGAAAAATATAATTTAGCAATGATATCATAATAATTTAAATATATTAACGCGATAAAACTAAAGCTTGTTATATTTATTTACAGTGCATTTCCTGAGATTTATATCTTCTCCATCGGAGAGTAGATTTATCCACATCCATAGCTCTAGATTTTGATCGTATATCTTTATATAATTCTGCATCAATTGCTCGAAGACTATCAATATTAGTCGTAGTCTTAACCATTGACAATCGTAATTTATTGTCCACCTTAATTTAAAATTAAAAAAAAATTTTAAATTAAAAAAAAATAAAAAAAAATAATAATAAACTTAAGTCAGATAAATAGACAATCTTTTACTGCAATGTTTATTAATTGAAACTTCTTGATCGAAAATATGTCCTGTTCACTCAAATACGAAATTTTGCTGATCTTTCTTTTCCTTTCATCTCTCCGGTTGTTAACTATATATTCTCCCACAAAATACTGTTGTACCTCAGTATACATCCGTAATCCGTTCCAGATATTTGGATTTATTAAAATATTTTTAAAAATTACATGTGGCATAGCTAGACGATGTCGGATAACCAATATTTACCAAAATAAAAAAATTAAAATAAAATAAAAATTTATTTAAATTGGAAATATTAAAAATTAATTTTTTAAAAATACTTTTGTGTTTATATAATTATATTTTATTGGTTTATATATAAAGTCAACAACGAGACAAGGAAAATAAATATTAAATTAGAAAGATCAGCTAAATTTTGTGTTTGAGTGAATAGATCAATATTTTGGAAGGCTTTCTTATAAAAAAATAATTGAATAATACAAATTTAAAAAATACTTGAATCAGTTCTTGGGCTTCTGGAAGTTGAGTTCCAGGATGCCTTTGAAATATTTTAATAATTGGCCGATCAAGGCGTTCCCTAATTAAAAGGTCGTTATATTTTTGTGGCCCCTACAATTTAAAATAATAAATTATTTCAAATTTCACTCTGAATAACTTGATTGAATTCCATTGTTTTTTCAGCGAAATTGCACCATCTTTGCGCTTTATTTGATGCACTTCTCGCTCGAACTCTGGCCATTTGTAGTTGATTCTAAAATTATGAAAAAAAGATTTTCAATAAAATTTATCAATAATATGAGTAAAAATAATTGTTAACTTTGATTTGCTCTGTTTCAGACAATTTGTGAATGAAGCTAGAATTAACAATCTGACTGGATTTTTCTCGATATTTTTGTATTTTATCTAAATTATTAACAATTTGTCCACGAAACTGCTGTGAATCTCGACAGACATTTTCAGCGGCACGTATTGCATCTTTACAAGCAGGAGTGTACGCCGACAAAGGGTCAGTTGGAGTATTTTCAAGATTAATTGATTCTTGACTTTTCAGGAACTGTAAACAAATTTCATTTATTTATTCAATATTAATTTTTATTGTTTTAAAAATACAAATTCTTAAAAATTGAGTAATGCCCGTATAATAATTTACTAGAACTATATATAAATTGAAACTAAAAGTAAAGTTAATTAAAAATTAATTAAAATAAAAAATCAATATTTTGCAGAAGAAAAGTGTTGATTGGCAGGGCCGTAACAAGCAGGGCCGGATCTATGGGTGGAGCGAGGGAGCGACCGCACCAGGCGCCAGAATCACACTGAAAAAAAGGCGCCTTTTCGATCAAATTGAAGAATAATTATTCTCAACAAAACTATCATACTGACTGTTATTATAACACGTATTTCTACATAATAATCTATATTTTGATAAATTTGCATTTTTGAGCGCTTTTCCTCTATATATATATATATATATATTATTACAATAATGTTAAATTTTTATTGAACAAAATTCAAATTTTTCACATTGCTTTGAAACTGTCTCTTTATTGGCGAAAAATCAAATTTGACTTTAACAATATAGGCGCCTTTTCAAGAAGTTTGCTCCAGGCGCCAAAATAGTACCATCCGGTACTGGTAACAAGGTTCATATATCTGGAGTCCCTAAAACCCGAATTCAAATCAGCCTACTATAATAATTATAATATTCTTGTTCAGATTGTTAACTATGTATTCATCTCCAGCTATTATAATAGGTAGTAATGCTCTTAAAATTCTGTTGCTAATTGAAAAAATGGCAGGAGCCCATTTTGTGGACTAACATTTTTCAAAATACACACCTACGAAGGCACGCTAACCAGTCTAATCAGCAATGTTAAAGATAGGCTAGTTAGTGTGTCGATTTTTTCGTGCATAATTTCTTTTATTTATATTTTGTTATTTTTTGGTAACATTAAAAAAATGTTACATTCAAATTTGAGCCCCTTTCAGATATGCGCCCTGTGCGACTGCACCGTTCGCACCACCCTTGTTACGGTCCTGTTGAACGGATATCAAATAAAACGTTAATGACGAATGTATTAAATAAAAATTAATTGGGGTCCCTAGGTTAAAGTTACAAACATAAAAATCTAATTTACAAATTAATTGATTATTCAAATATTTTGTTGATAATCCCGAATGCATAATGATTAGCTAATTTGATGCTTAATAGTGGATAATTAGATTTTCTAGAGCTTGTAAACCGGCCTCAACTGAAATTGGGGATCACTATAAAAAGCTTCATAAATTTTATCCAAATTTATAGTACGAGTTTCTGTAGCTTTTATTATCTGTTTTCCTGTTCTTCAAATCATCGGTAATTTCTTGGTGATGGATGACTATTTTTTTGGGTTTGATTTAACTTTCCTACGCTGTTAATTCAGTGAAAGAATTGAATGGAGGAAAGGCAACATCGGGCTCAAAAATGACTTCTTATTTCCTTAATCTGCTAAAGTCGGTCAAACAATTTGACTGCAGCTGTATACAGGAACTGTTTTGGAGGAAAGTGACAATTTTTGAAAAATATTATGTTCATCTTATGTCCATTAATGTTTTAACAACCCAATGAAATGTGAATGACAGCATTCCGATATTGGTTGTTGTTGAACCGATTTTATTACTTTTTAAGAAAACCAATTATTTTGGTTTTTGAATTTTTGGGATCAGCAAAAAAAAAGATGAGCCCAAAAATTTTAATAGTAATAATAATGTTAATAATACACTTGTGAGTTGTTGAGTGTGACCAGTACCCTTGCAAGTAGTCTTTCACAAAAAATTTGGGAGAATTTATTGGTGTTGACAAAATTAGTTTCATTGAGTATTGACTGCATATGAAAAATAACAATTAGTAAGGGATAATCTAACAAATAAAAGGGCAGGAAATTATCTAATTATGACTCTATATGAATATTTTTATAATTTTTATAAAAAAAATATTATTTATTTAATTATACTTTTAAAAATTTTTATTTGATAAACTTTTTAAAGTTTCACTCACAATTTCAAATTTTAAAAATAAATTAATCAAATCAATTTTTTTAATAAATTTATTATTATTATTATTATTATTATTATTATTATTATTATTATTATAATTATTATTATTATTATTATTATTATTATTATTATTATTATTATTATTATTATTATTATTATTATTATTATTATATTATTATTATTATTATTATTATTATTATTATTATTATTATTATTATTATTATTATTATTATTATTATTATTATTAGTATAAAGTGATACATTTCATGGTAGCACCATTTATTATTTAAAACAATAAAATGATAATTTAAGCCTTTTGCTGTAAATAATGTATTTAATGAAAAAAATTTCGACTATAAGATAGTCCTTGTCAATCTCCTGGAATTTAGCAATGTTCTTCCCGAAAATACATTTCAATCTTTCTTTTATTTCCTTTCTCTTAATTCTCATTGGTTCCAAATATAATATATACTTTCGTTATATGAATTTTTTATTTTTTTATTAAAAATCTTTAAAATTTTATTGAAAATTAAAATTAAAAATAAAATAAAATAAATACCATTAAAAATTCCAAAATGACACAAACTAAAAATTTTTAAATTTTTTTTATAAAGCTTCTATAATTAGCTTCTAGAAGCCTAATAAAATATTTCAAAATATTTTAAAATAAAGCCTCCAATAACTATTTATATACGTTATTTAAATATTTCAATAAATGTGTCAATTCTGATTTTTAAATCCTATCTTTTGAAAGTATACTTCCTAAAATTATTTATTATTATTATTATTATTATTATTATTATTATTATTATTATTATTATTATTATTATTATTATTATTATTATTATTATTATTATTATTATTAATTATGCCTTCAAAGTCAGAAAACCAATAGAAATTATTTACTGAATTATTATTTGAATTTCTTGTGGAAAGTCTCGAGTCAGAAATAGCGCCTCCCCGTTGGCAGAGTAAATCGAGTACTCGATTTCTTTCCTTCTGAATCTTTGTCAGTTCAAACCGGGCTTGATTGACATTCTAGAGAATTATTAAAACAAAGTCCTGAATTCTGTTTACTAATACTAAAAGATGTTCTTGAATTGTTTTCAACGTCGTTTCTAAATGGAACCGAATGTTGATTAGCTGGGTTTTCTCGACTGCTAACAAGTCATCAGCTCCATCGGAAATCTTTATTCGAATAAGAATAAAACCAAGCTCGTTACTACTAAATTTTACTTTTTTCTCCGTTTCTGGACGCTTATTTCTAATGGATTTACTTTCACGATTTATTCTTTGATCGACTTTGATATTATATAGATATTTTCCATAGTTTTGCTTTAAGATATTTAGCTTTTTGATTTCTTCATTGGTTTGAACAATAGATTCTTGGAGAAAAAATACAATATTTCGTACTTCACGAGCGTGTTTGAGAGCCTCGTGATTACTCAATCCAGCAATCAATTCTTTGTGAACTAAAGTTACATCCAATTTTTGAATATTCCATGGAGAATTTTCTATGTTTTCAATATGCTGTTGAAGTCTTCTGATCTTATCATAAGATCTTTCTTTCCACTTGTTTGGTCCAATACTTTTCTTTGAACTTGAAATTTCAGACATCTGGCAAAAATTATAATTTATATTGCTTTTCGTAAATTTATAATAAATATTATATTTTTATGCACAGTTATATTATCTTAATATTTTATAACAAATTCTTTTGGATTTAATTATTAATCTCTAATTAATTTTAATGTTGGTTTGACCTTAATTGTTATAGATACATTGACTTTAAAATATTAAAACAATATTTGATAAACGTTATAAATATTATGTAATAACATTTGTAAAAACTAGTTTGAACAGTAAGATTTGTATGGTAAAGTATACTTTTAAATTTATTATTATTTTATTAATTAGAGCAAGGGTGGGCAACCTTTTTTGGACGACGGACCATTTTCAAAATAAATTTTTTATGTTGGCCGCAAATTCAAATGTATCTTAAATAGCGCTTTCATACCATAAACGAGTATACATATTATTAAAAGTAAATATAGAAAAAATATATTATTTTTAACATGCTATAATAACAATAATGTCAGAGAACAAAAATTTTGCAACTCTTAAAAAGGAAAAAAAAATAAAATTTTAATTACATAAGTACAGTCATACCCCGGATAACGTTGCCCCGAATAAAGTTGTTTCGCTGTAACGTCGGTCCACCATTATAGTCTATTTAATTATAGTCTATTTAAATCTATTTAATTGCGAATTTTTCTCTTAATTATAATTGCTTCGTATAACGTTGTTTCGGTTAACATCGCGTTTTTCTGGAACCATTTAACAACGTTAACCGGGGTATGACTGTATAGGGAAAATATGAAAATAGCAAATTTTTCGGTTTATTCATTAATAAAATTCAATGTGCTTTTTGTTCTTGAATATTTTCTGTTAATTAATTTAAGTTCGGTTCTATTTGGGATACTGAGATCCCTAACAAAAGTTGTAAATTTTCATCCGTTAACTTCATTCTATATTTTGATTTTATGTAATTAATTCTTGAAAATGTTTGTTCGCATAAATAGGTGCTTGAAAAGATACAAATAACTGATTTTGCAAAATTTCTCAAATTGGGTAAAATGAAATTAAATTATTTTCATCAAAATTATTTTTATATACCTTGTTAGATTGCAAATTAATTAGGTCTAGTTGTAAATTGTCTGGTGCTTTTACAATATCCAATTTAAGAGGTTTTTTGTCGCGTATTTTTGTCCTCACCCACGTTTTAGCTCTCTCACGCTCTAAGTTTGTTTATTTCTCCTAAAATTATATTGGTTGTTCGACTGTCCGTGCCAAAATTTGCAAAGGGCCGTATGCAGGTCGCGGGTCGTAGGTTGCCGATCCCTGAATCAGAGTTTAAATTGCAATTATTTCTTTATTTAAAATATATTAATTTATTATTAAACTACTTAGTTTAATAGTGGTACTGAGCTGGAATTAGGAGTTTGTGGACTTGTTTAAACACATCAAAAATATATGCATGAAAATCCACCAACTTAACTTTAAATATTCTATAACACATTAAGTAAAATTGCAACTAATGTATATAGTAATTTAACATGAATGAAAAAGCAAGATAATAAAGTTGTAATGAGTAACAGGTGAAGTAAATTGGATATATGATTGTCCAAGTTATTTAAATAAAACAAATAACAACTTAAATCTTTCTGGGAGTATTCAAGAACCTGGCAATAAGAAGTTAAGAGGATGAGTTTTGATAACAACATTTACCTACCGAACGGTTTTCATTTACATTACATATTGTTGAATTTGTAAGAACAAGAGCACGATGTGTAACAATTGCAGAAATTTTAATAATTTGATGTTTTGGGTCAAGGTTAAGTGATGTCATTGCAACGTAATAAATTAACATCACTGGACTCCAAAAGTAGTGTTGGGTTTGGATGCGATAGCGATGATCAATGCCACATTAGTAACCATTTTTAATTAACTCTTCTTTTTAGTATGCTAATAATCTTACTCCAATTAAAAAATTTCGTTTCGATCGCACTGCGCTTTTAACCATATATTATTAGTGATCTCTTGGTATTGTAGAATGGCGTGATGGTTCAGTTTCATTTGACCTACCTTCATTTTGTCGATCTATCACTTTTTACAACCGAGTCTTGAATAGGAACTTCCATTTACAATTCATTCAATGGTTTATTCCATTCATATTAAATCACGTACTTAAGAACCACTTAATTGTAAGAAATTTTAAAGAAAATGCATATATTTGCATTCTTACTAAGTAACCTAGAAAACGCTGATTTAGCTTAGTGATAGTGATTCATCATGAACTTTCAATACTATCGGGTTAGTTACTGGTCTTGCTGCAGATGTTCAGTCTCTTCCTATGAGTCTTTCTTGCATGAGTAACTTCAGGAGTATAAGTCAGTTCCGGAAGGTACTTGTCAGCAATATCTCTATGTCTTGTTCGTATTAAAATGATTCGATTTAGGGTCCGCTACATTAATCTTTGATGGATTATTATATTTTGCTTAAGGGTTGCCCTTCATAATGGCCAATTATCAACAATTTGAACTTTGCTTGCTAAAATCGGCTGATTGGCTCTCTGATACCTGTACTTAAACCAAACTGAAGTAGTCTATAGACCAATATATTTTTAATCTCTCATCATTGTTGTTGACACAAAAATATTTTCACATCGGTCACTCATGAAAGCACGAAATATTTGTTTTCCAATTCGTCTTTATTGGGTTGATGCGGCTAATACCAGCCTCTTGTTGAGTGCATTTCCTAACAGAATACTTTTTATTGTGAAACCGTCAGTGTATTAATTTTATGTTTTATTTTTACAAAATTGCAATTTTGAAATTTCTGTCGTAGCCATGCATTATTAAAATGTTTTGTGAACAATGCGAAATTTTGGACACTTCGAAAGTTCTATAAGCTGCTAGCATGGTTTATTTTGAATGACTTTTATTCAAGATTTTGAATGTAGTCAGAAGTATCAAAGCAATTACAATTTTTGTGGCCATAAGATACAATATCAATTATAAAACACCTTAATGCTGGTCAAAGGGTTTTATGATATGATATTATTTTTGAATTAACAGTTAAACAATATCTAAAATATTCATTTCAAATTTTAACTAAAATTAATATTTGATAAAAATTTTATATGTTTGATACCTTCATGTAAAAGGTCACCCTCTTCCACAGACCGATTTTTTATTTTTGCAAAATATTATACAAAAACCACTCCATCGTGAGAATGTAGTTTTGGTTTGGCCAAAAATGACTTGATAAAGTGGCTTTTTTGAACAAACTGATTCATCCGAATCTGAATTATGTGAAGAATATTCATATTTTTTTCAATACATCCTTGTTTGCAACAGAATTATCTATTTTCCTTATTCCATCTTCCCATTCTTTAGATGACAGTTTTCTCTCCATCTAGTTCGTAATGGCAGGAAATTTATAAAAAAACTTCAGAAATTAATTATATTATATTAATTAATTATACTAAGATCCTGCTCATAAGATTAAAACATAACCTCTAAACAACAAATCTGAACCCGAGACTATGGATCACAAGTAGCGTGCTTTATAGCCACCTCTAAACTGCTTCACAATATGAATGTAACTTCTGTAGATTCCTCGGAGAACTTATGTTTATACCCTTATCCAACGTATGAATAGTTGGTCTGACTGTGAAAATTTAGAAACCGTTATTTGAATATGAAATAGAGAATTATTTTTATTTATAGTTGACGCGACAATCAATTTATTACGATGTAGATTTAAACAATCATAAGAAAATAATTTATATTATATTTTTATTTGTCATAAATACTTACTAGAGTCAATAATTCTGAATTCTGCGAAAGAGAAGTATTAAATCTTGTCGTCACCTTTACTGAACCAGAAAAGTCTTTAAAATTTAGTAACTCGAAAAATTTAGCTCTCATAAATATTTAAAAAATCATAAAATCTGTATTTACATATAGAATACGAAAACGAAGAAGAATATTTTCTTCGAGTTGTATTTTTTATTTTTGAATTTTATTTTTCTTCCAAGATTTCTTTTGAAAAATAATTAATTTTTATTTTATATTGAATTTATTCTCTATTCATATGAGTTCAATCAAGCTTTTGTTAAGTGCACAAAAATACTTTCTATATTATAATTTTAAGCAAAGGCGGGTACTTTGCCTAGTTTGAAATAAAAATTGGATATAAACGTTACCTCAGATATTTTTCTGTTAATAATTAATTATTTTTTTATTCAAAATAATTTTTTGTTTTAATTTATAGAATAAATTAAAATATTTTGACTTTAATTTTAAATAATGGTTGACTTAAAAATCCATACTTATTATAAAAATATCTTTAATGTGTTCGATCTGAAAAAAAACAAAAAGATGATTTTAATATTTATTTAGATGCTCAGTCAAACTGAAAATAGAGTCTATAAGTAGTAGATATTTAATTACTAACATGAACTAGCATTGGTCCATCGGATACAATTGCGATTGAATTCATTATCCAAATCAGAATAAAACTTGAACAGATAACTAACAAGGCTAATGTTGTCGGATAAGAGGCTGTTTGTGCTCAAGAGCTTCCCGAGAATCGAGATTTTTATCACTGTCAATAGCTCAGATAATGACTATCTTTACTGATTCTATCAAATATTTTAAACCCAAACTAATGAACCAATGAATATTGTTTAATTTTCAATTGATTTATACGATTTAATTTAAATTATTTGTAATTAATACCATATAAAACAGTTTAAACCAAAATTAAAAAAAAATAGATATTAAAACCAAATTAAAATTCATTTTTTTATTATTTTTATTACAATATTATTATTATTATTATTATTATTATTATTATTATTATTATTATTATTATTATTATTATTATTATTATTATTATTATTATTATCATTATTATTATTAAATTCAAAACTACTTAAAATACGAAACTGAAATTTTTGTTTTCACGCAAAAACAAATAAACTTTTTTATTTGACAATTAATTTTTCAATATAAGTTTTAATTAATATGTAGATTTTAACAATAATAAAGGAACAAAAACTAACAATTAACAAATAAATAGGTATTGTGAGGGTAATCTTGGTGAATTGTTGGTGAAAACTGATTTTCTATAATGTATTGTTGGTTTCGCATAATGATTTGAGAATTTCTAATGTAAAATAGCGTTTCATTTGTCTCTACATGAATATTTCATTGAAACAAGGAATTTTATGTAATTACTTTTTTTGAAACTAATCTATTCAATATTTTGTCCTTCTGTTAAATTACAATTACTGTTTAATTGAGAACAATTTCTTATTTTACTCCATTTACAAATTCTCTATTTAAAGTTTCTGTTTATGAAGACTTTATTTATAAATTATTATTATTATTATTATTATTATTATTATTATTATTATTATTATTATTATTATTATTATTATTATTATTATTATTATTATTATTATTATTATTATTATTATTATTATTATTATTATTATTATTATTATTATTAGTATTATTATTATTATTATTATTATTGTTGTTGTTATTATTATTATTATTATTATTATTATTATTATTATTATTATTATTATTATTATTATTATTATTATTATTATTATTATTATTATTATTATCATTATTATTATTAAGTGATGATTTCTTGGTAGCAGCATTCATTATTTAAAATAATAATTTAAGCCTTTTGCTGCAAGGATTGACATGTACTATCTTATAGTCGAAATTTTTTTCATTAAATACATTATTTGCAGCAAAAGGCTTAAATTATCATTTTATTGTATTAATATTATTATTATTATTATTATTATTATTATTATTATTATTATTATTATTATTATTATTATTATTATTATTATTATTATTATTATTATTATTATTATTATTATTATTATTATTATTATTATTATTATTATTATTATTATTATTATTTTTCAAAATCCAAACGTTACAATTTTTTATGACTAAAATGATTATTATACTAGTAGGACAAGCAAATATTCCAGCTGTTCTCAATTTTTTAGGATTTCTTGCGTGGCGGTCTCCATAAAGTTTAAAATTAAAATTAACATATAGGCTACTGTTAATAAAAACAAATTTTGATAAACAAAAGAACCGTCTTACGCTTATAAGTGAAATAAGTACTTTTAAAGCCATCTTTGCAGCATCGTGTTTAGACTTTGTCATTTCAATAAAAAATGGCTACATCATATTTTACGCAAACATGTTTTGTACGTACATAATTTATCAAATCAAAAAACTGTTCTTGAATTAAACTTTCCTTTGAATATAGATCTTTAATGAAGAATACATAGGGATTGTTAATAAGAATAATTAATACTATTTTTTAAAAACTTGTAGGTCATGGAAATAATAAGAAATTTCTTCGCAAAAAAATGATGTATGTTGTTTCATCAATTCAACAATATCTTCAACGACATTAAACTCATATTCATCAATATACGTGTTCAGCTGTGGAAATGGGACAAAGTTCTTTTATTCATCAACTTTGTATTGCATGGTTCGAGCTCCATTTTGCAAGCTGCCAATTTTTCATCACAAAAGAGCACTGTGACCTATTTTCCTTGCAGCGGTTGGTTGATGGAATTCACATATTTAAATGTATCTAACAGAAATGACAGGGATATAAGAAAACGGATATCAAAGCATTTTGAATGTCTGGTTTAGTATTTTGCAAAAAAAATGTATTTCTTCACGTATTATGAAACCTCTTTTCCAAACTTCCTTTGTCTAAAGCTACCTCACTTTTGGGTGCAACAATAGTTTTTCAAATTCGGAATTACTTTCTTTGCATAATGCAGCAAATAAACGAGAGTTCAGTGCATTAAATTTAATGAATTTCATTGTTGTCGTCACCTCATTGAGAACATTTATCAACCCATAGAGTCTGACTATCGATATCAAGACTTAACAATGAATAGTGAACTGTGTACCAATAATATCTGGAAATGTTTGTTTAACTAAAACTTGAAAAAGAGATCGGCAACTAAGTATTGTTAGAGCACCATCAGTACACAGATCCTTGGGCCTCGAAAAATCTCTACTTTGTAAAATATTTCTTCTGCAATTGTTCTGGTGCTGAAAGTTTCGCTAAAAAATTCAATTTCCACGTGTTTGTTAGTAGGTAGATGCGAGCCATATAGACGAACAAAGCAGTAAGTCATATGATGATTCGTGAAGTAGGTCAAGGTTTTTAAAACAAATACAATACAATTTTTCAACGAATTTTAAACAAAGACTTCCTTAGTATTCTTAGACAATAACTTTTCAAAAATTCGGCTATGTCCCTTTAACAAAGACATCGATGACTTATAATATTTTTGAAATATTTTCGAAATATTTTTCAAGATAAAATTATTTTTTACAAATTTTATTTTTTATCCTTCCTTAGTATTTTCATTCAAACACTTCAAAAATTCGGTTATGTCAAAAGTTATAACAAAGAACTTTGTGAATTTCTTCAAATATAAAATTTCTTAAACTTGTTTATAGAGTTTTGTGTGATCTACTTAATGGTGCTATTTCGATTTTCAAGGGTTCAACCATGGTGTCAATACCTTCAAAATAGTAGGAAACCTTTGAATTTGGTTAAAATCAAGGTTTCCCAACTTATTATGGTCACAATCCTTTGAATGTAGATAGAGTTTTGTGCTCTATTCAATGGATCATCTACTTAGACCTTCGAGGGTTCGACCATTGTGTGTCAAAATCTTCAAAGAGTTAATAAATTTTTCGTGTCAATTTTCGCTCAAACATCATTTAATAGATCGGCACTATCATGAATAACATATTGAATCATGGCGTTCAAGGTTTCATAAGGGTTAAACGTTACCAGGGTCAAAAGTCCAAAAAGTTTAAAATGTAAGAAAGTTTTCTGCACATTAAATTTCTTTTTAATTTTAAAGCATTTAAAAACTTAATAAAATTTCTATTTGATGTGCTAATACTAAAATTTATGTATCGAATGAAAGAGGAGACAAATATCTATCTAATGACATGTAAATTGATGTATTGTCATATAAATTGTTAAGAATATTAAAAGTTCACATTTAAAAAAATATTTCAGATTTTTAAATTTTAAAAACTTAATCAATATTTTGTACTATATTTTTATTATATTATCTATATATCGAATAAAAGAAAAGTAAAAAAATTTAAAAAAATAATAAAAATTAAAATATTTGGAAATTCATGTGTAATAAAAATAAATTTTCGTTTAAAATTATTGTTACTCACCTCAAATTGTAATACAGGAATACCTCGAACAGTACGGTTAATCGGTTCTGTAATTTAGCCGTACTATTTGAAACCGGACTATTTGAGGCATTCTGGCGCTAATAAATTTACGGCTTAGTACCCCTATTAAGAAATTTAAAAATCGTGATTATAATCTAGTAAACAAAAAATATTTTGTTATGTATTTTTATTTTTCTGATATTCAAGAGCAAAACAAGCAGGGCCGCCTAGTGGGTAAGAGGCGCCTTTGTGCCAGATTTTTTTCAGCGCCCTTCCCTGAACTGAACCCCCATGTCAAAAACTATGACTTGTTATGAATTTAATCATTAGAATATTTCCAATGAATACATTTATTTTAAAAAATCATTACAGCTTATATAATACGATAATATACAGGCATGGGTTATATACATTCAATATATAATACTAAATCTAAGCAATCAATAAAATTTGCTTGTCTCAAACATATATTAAGAATTAGATTACTTTATAATTATTCATCACTCAAAAATCAAAATACTTTTTACATATTAACTCTTCTAGCTTTAGCAGTACAAAGTTTTTATGAGATCGTTAATATCTATGGAATCCAAAATATCGCTTTCTATAGATATTATGGATAAATCCGTTAATCGTTCTTCTTTCATGGTAGACCGTAAATAGTTTTTAATTAGTTTTAACTTAGAGAAACTTCTTTCTTCAGAAGCAACAGACACAGGTAATGTTAAAAAAATGCGTAATACAATAGTTATATTCGGGAAGATCTCATTTAATGCATTTTTATAAATGTAATTTAAAACCTCGTGAGGAGACAAGTCAGATTTTATAAAAAATTGAATGGTTTTTAATTCTTCGTTTAGAGTTATACCATCAATATCTTCATCGTTTAAGTTTGCACCGTCGGTTAATTTTATATGCAAATCTTTGCAGTGTTTCAATAAATCCTCATTATCCCATTGTTTTAGTTGGTTAATGTTGTGTATTATTTTAAAATCTTCGTTGTGTTGTTGCAATTGTTGAAATCGTTCTAAAATTGACGATATAGTGGTGTCCAGAATCGCGAAGTAGAAGTTAATTTTAAAATCATGTTTTGCATCCTTCACTGTATCATCTGATGCTTCGTAATCGAATAACTTCCTTTTTTTTCGCTTTCGAGTTTCAGGGAAATCAGGCTCAATATCAAGTTATCTAGCTTTAGCCATTGCAGACGTCACCGGTTCTTCAAATTTATCATCAGTTCTAAGACTTTTTAACTTGTTCAAAATTGAATTAAGATTTTCTGTTACTAATTGTAAATCGAATGTGGGCTTTTGCATTATTTTGCTGACAATATTGACAAGATTCAATATATAATACCAAATTGAGACGGAACACAAAAATTTAAAAGAACAAATTTTTGAAATTATATTATTTGCTTGAGCTCTAGAATCCATGTCTTTTGTGTGGTCATTAGTGATATCTAATAGAGCTTGATAAATTTCTGACATATACATTTTCAGAGGTTTCAGGGCTTCTATCCGACTTTCCCATCTAGTTGCAGAAAGTGGTTTTAGGGTTAAGTTTTTAACGTATTTTTTTAATGCATCCCACCATTTCACACGAATTGAAAAATAATTATATAGTTCTTGAATCACACTAAAAAAATTTACCGTCTCAAATGAAATTTTAACTGCATCGTTCACTACCAAATTTAATGAATCAGCAGCGCATGGAACGAAAGAAGCTCGTGAATTTATTTCAAGAATTTTTTGTTGAAGTCCATTATGTCTCCCACGCATATTAGCTCCGTTATCGTACGACTGTCCGATTAAATCTGATATATTAATGTTCATTAATTTCAAATGGTTAATGATGAACTCGAATAAACCTACACCGGTTGTGTCAGTTACACTTTGGAATGCTAAAAAATACTCACGAATTTCTGCAACATTTCTCGGATTATTGTGATAAACAAATCTTATTACAGTGGTTAACTGTTCAGTATGGCTTATGTCTGGTGTTGTATCAAGAATGATTGAATAATATTTTGAAGAGTGGAGCATTTCTAAAATCTTTTTCTTAATAGCATCACTTATAATGCTAATTATTTCATTTTGAATCTGATCACCTAAATAATGACTAATATTCTTTTTCTCAAACGTTTGAACTCGATGTAAATGTTCAGACATTATTGGATCGAATTTAGCTATGGTTTCTATTAATTTCAAAAAGTTTCCGTTGTCGTTTTGAAAAAGATTTTTAGATGAACCTCTAAATGCCAAGCATTGTCTTGATAAATACTGTATTATATGAATAATTCGTTCCACGACCGATGGCCAATATTTTTTTTCGGTTTCGTAGAGTCGTTGTTGCATTGCATCAATTGTACAATTTTTTTTAGTGACATTCTCAATTTGCTATATTTTGAACTGTTTTTTATGTGCCCAACACTAGTTTCGTGAACTTTTATTATGTGGCTTAAGTGTTGCCAATCATTACAACCACTAGTAAGTTGTGTAGTATTGTCAGATATTAATTTGCAAAAGTAACAAAATACTGAATTTTGAGTTTTCGAATGAAGCAAATAACTCCTGCAAATTTTTTCCCCGTTTGATAAAGTTCGATAATAATAATTATCAGAAAATTGACCTCCAGACTCATTTTTTGGGAAGTCTTTCAAAATTAATTGCTTAGGATCATTTTCTATTAAACAATCTCTTAATTTTATATTAATTTGTTTTGGCCAAGTAGCCGGATCGTTAAAATCAATTTGTTCGGAATCGGAATCGGTTTTATTACTTTCTTTCGATTCGTTTTCTATTGTAGAGTTTGTGGATACACCAGAAGAACTTTGTGTTTCGAGATTCAGGTCTTGATTTTCTTCCGTTCCAGTCGTAGTAGGATTAATAGTTTTAATAGTAAAGAACCTGATAGCTTTTATCGAGCGTCTTCTCGCTGAAGTCTATTTTTCTTATTTTGCGCGCCAGATAATTTTGATTTTTTTCCGATTCCAGACATCTAAGGATTTTAAGTTAAAATTTATTATACATTGTAATTATTTAATATTGTTATTTAATATATAATTAGTTATTTAATATTGTAAATTATACTTACGTTGAAATTTTATAATGAATGCCTGATGAAAATCAATAAATATTTGATTTACGCAGAAGACAAATGCAGTGGTGGTCTTGACTAGACGTAAATTTGCGTAAACTTGACTAAACGTAAACTTGACTAGACGTAAATGTGAAATTCCGCGCGTCGCGGTGACGCCTTTATCGAACGAAGTTGAGCGATCTACACCGATCGCATCGCACGAAGTCACGAGCGCGCTTTCATAGCGTGGTAGAATAAGGTATATGTTGCGCCCGCGTTTCCAGTATCTCTCTAATAAATCCATATTTGTCACTTTTTCTTTTTTATGATTTAATTTTTTTATATTTTCACTCGGCGCCCTTGTGCGGGGCACAATATGAACAATCGTACGCGGCGGCCCTGAAAACAAGCATATTTAACACTTATCGCACGTATATTTAAATATATATTTATTGAAATTTATAAGCCGGCAATACCAATTCATTGCAACTAAATCAAAAAAAAGAATTTATTTCATTTTAAAAATAATAAAAATAGCTGATGAAAAACATGTAAATAATGGTTGTGGAGTCACTTTTACACTTTGTTCTGCCACTCATTTTATTTTTTAAATTAAAATCTAAATATATAAAAGTCAACATACTCTACGATTAAAAATATAAAACCAACAACTTTGATCTATTATCGCGCGATCGTGAATGTATCCGTAGTGAATTTTTTACGGTTTATTTATTCAATTTTTTATTAAAACTACAAACCAGAAATTAAACGTAACAAAACAAATTATTATGATTTTATAATAACGAATAAATTCTAAAAAATTAATTTAAAAAAACTTTTTTAAATTTCGAAAATTTTATTTAATCATTTTAAAAATAATCATATTTTGAAAATTTCAAAACCGTACTATAGAGAAACCGTACTGATCGAAACCGTACTATGCGAGGTATTCGTGTATTACAATATTCTAGTGAAATCATAATATATTATCTATGGTTATCTATGGTTTTTTAATATTCACTTGCCTAGCAGCGTGAGAGAGCATATTCTCAATTTATTTGTTAAATCATATTACATTCTGTAGAATATTGAAATGTGATTAAATTATTTGTTTTGTCTAGTGTTAACAGTTAGCAAATATGGAATCAGTTGCAAACAAATCATTGCAATATATGTTCCTATCGCGCGACAATTTACGATTAGATTATCCAGTTTAAACATGGTCGCCAGTCAGTGTTTACTTATGAGAAAGTTGGTCGTTCTTTGGAAATTTCTGACCAACAGAGAGTTGAATGTTTGCAAAATATGAAGGAAGAAGGATATCTCGCAGGTTTTGAATGTGAGTATCGGATCTGTGTATGGGATTCGGAATAAATATGGAGTAAGAAAATTGGTATTCAGGTTCGTTCTACGTTTTCTTTATTCTGAGATGTGTGAAAACCGAAGGTAATAATGCCAGACAAACCTTCTCATTTTTGATGAACATGGTAACCAATTCCTCAGAAATATATATCATTACTGTAAATGAAACCCCTTTATCCCCATATGTTCCTGAAACAAAATGTGAATCCGGTGAGTGGAAATTCCCCGAAAAAACAAGTTTCTCTAGCTCTAAACGGTATTTTATTAAAATCTACAAGTATAATAGGTTAGGGTTAAAAAACATGCAAAAAAGTTAAATTTAACAAAAGGGCGGGAAATTAAACAAGCTTATACAGTTTATACGGCGCTAAAATATTTTTTTATATATATTTTCTTATTTTATAATCATTTTCGTTCCTTGTATAAACAAACTTTCCATAATATATATTACATTTCTTTAATCAGTTTCCTTTCTAATTATCTTCTACAAATCGAGATTCTGACGGCATTGTCTAAAATATTAAAACAAAACAGTTAGTTAAGAAGTTATTTTTAAAGCTGACACTGAATTGGAAAAAAAAGTTAACAAATTACGAGTTACCATTCTCACAATCGTCATTCTTCCGCGAATGTTCATTAGAATTTTGAAACAATGATTTTCTATTTCAACTAAAATAAAAACAACAACAATAAAAAGTAAAAAACAATACCAGAAGCCAATACTATGAAACAATGGCTTTTAATTTGTTTTCTTGAAATTATACAAAAAACATCTTTATGGAATTAACAAAACAAAAGAATAATGCTAGAATTAACCTGATAATATCCTAGATAATGCTGTTGTATCACTTGATGGGGGCTATCGTTACACGCATGACACAATAATATTGCATTTTCCAATTCTTTGTTTTAATGAAACAAAGTTCTATTTAGGTTTTTTCTAATGAATCGTTAGGAATTATCAAATTTATTGATACGATAAATTTCAATTCAGCGATTTTTATTCAGTTTCTTTTTTTTTTATTTAATGATGATGATTTGAATTATTTCATTATTCTCACAAACAAGACAAATTTGTTGAACTTGTTTTGCAACTTGCCAAGGCTTATTCGTATCTTTTAAATAAGAAAATGATACTCTATTCATATTCAAACCTTAATAAATTTATCATTTTCTTTTGTTCACTGTGCATAGAAATCAAATTGCATTTGTTTCCAGCGAGGCTAAAGTAACAAAAAACAAATTTTTTTGGTTACATTCATTTCGTAATTAATGACAAATTTTTTAGTCGAAAAAATAAACTATTTTAGTCTATAATAATAGAGTTTTTGGGTTTTTTTTTCATTTTTAATTAGATTTGACCAATTAAAACATTGAAACATCGATAATATCTGCAGATTTAATGAGTAAATGTGAACAATCAAACCGATTTTTCAAGATTTTTACAAATTTTAATGTAAATTTTGTATAAGGTATAAGGAATAAAAGTTTGTGAATGCCTAGCAGAATGTACGGAGCAAGATTAAAACAACATATACCGAAAATGTTGATATTCTTTTAAGTTTCAACTGTTTGATCCAAATGGAAAATGGGACTTTGTAAGTCTGTTTTGTTTTACTCAATTCAACTGTCAACTTTTATAAATATCGAAATGTGTAAATATATTATTAAAGTGAAATAAAGATAAATATAATAGTGTAAATGTAAAGAAAATAAAGAAAATTTATAAATACAAAATTAAAGTAAAATAAAATTAATTTACAGTAAAACGTCGTCTATCCGCCCCAATGTGGCCTGCGGGTTGTCGGAAAGCCGAAAATACCGTATAAACTATATCAACACAAATATTAAATAAATTGTATTTATTTATCATAATAAGCTAAAATATGTCCAAATGTTCAAATAATAACATTAAATCTACTAACACTATTAATTATGTTACTTTTTTGCATTTAAACAATTTTATTTTTATATCGGATAAACTGAATGTCGAATAATCGAGGTTTTACTGTATTATATGAAATAAATGTAAAGTAAGAGTTCAATCTAAATTTACAGGATTAAAGTTTAGTGTAAATTTAAATTAAGAAAAGGGTGATTAGTGTAGTGCTTCTGACTTCCACAATAATAAAAATATCAATTTAATAATTAAACTTAAAATATAAAGTGATGATTTCTTGGTAGCAGCATTTATTATTTAAAACAATAAAATGATAATTTAAGCCTTTTGCTGCAAATAATGTATTTAATGAAAATATTTTCTACTATAAAATAGTCCTTGTCAATCTCCTGGAATTTAGCAATGTTCTTCCCGAAAATACATTTCAATCTTTCTTTTATTTCCTTTCTCTTAATTCTCATTGGTTCCAAATATAATATATACTTTCGTTTTATGAATTTTTTTATTTTTTTATTTATTATTGAAAATTAACATTAAAAATAAAATAAAATAAATACCATTTAAAATTCCAAAATGACACAAACTAAAAATTTTTAAATTTTTTTTATAAAGCTTCTATAATTAGCTTCTAGAAGCCTAATAAAATATTTCAAAATATTTTAAAATAAAGCCTCCAATAACTATTTATATACGCTATTTAAATATTTCAATAAATGTGTCAATTTTGATTTTTAAATCCTATCTTTTGAAAGTATATTTCCTAAAATTTTCTATATTATTTTAATTATTACTTTTAAATTTATTATATTTTTTTTAATTTCTTTATATATTGCAGTGGCGTAGCTAGAGTACTTGGCGCCCGGGGGCAGGGATATTTTTGGCGCCCTGGGCTTACTATAAAAATTTTTTGTGATATTAAAATAGACATATGTAAAAACGCCAAATATAAAATGCATATTAATAAGTTCTAAAATAATATTTTAAAAAAATATAAAATATAAAATATAAAAATATAACAAAACTAGAAAAAAACTGGAAAACAGAAAAATAAAATCCCTTTTTCATCGTTTATTTTAAAAAATTTTAAATGCTTAGCTATATTTATATATTTTATATATATTGCGTTCAATCCGGCGCCCCAAAAATTGTGGCGCCCGGGGCAACTGTCACCCCTTGCCCCCACCTCGCTACGCCACTGATATATTGTCAGTTATTCTCGAGGTCAATGACAATAGATCAAATTCATGATTTCATTGATTTCTTCTTTAATGTTGATCTTTGGCTGTTTGTTTATGAATAAAATATATTATTAAATTAATTAAATCAAAATTAAATTAATTGTAACAAAATCAAATTAAAATCATTGTTTAAATAATCTTCACTTTTTTTCCAGAAAATCAAAATCAATATAAAAAAAACAATTAATGAATCATTCAACTCCCCAAGCATTAAATCTCATCCGAACCAATAAAGAAAATATGCCAAACATTCAAGAAGCTGAAGCCTTCGTTTTCTTAACTGTGATCTCTCTGTTGATGAGCTTGATCAACCCAAGAAATTTACCTTAGAATACTAATTCTTAATTCTAGCGATTTTCCTGACAAAGTTCGTTACGAGAACCCAACTGACACATCCGTCTACAGTCAAAAGGAGTTAATTAACAAAGTTATTCCAGATAAAGATTCAAATACTTCACATTGTACGATACTAGAGTCTACATACCTAAACGCAAGATCATCAACAACTTTAGTACAATCGCCAGATCAAGGGCCGATTGCTTTCGTTGGAACATTGACTGCTGGAGCAAATATTTCCATGATTTCTCTCAATGTTGTTTACAATAAAATTCTTATTCAAATTAGTTTTATGTTGAAATTGAATATTTGTTAGTAAATTTCAGTTCCCGAAATTCTAGTCTTCTTAATTCTTTCAAATAGACATTTGGACAAAAAAATCGAACTGTTTTTAATTTTAATTAAAAACCATTTCGATATTTTAAAAATTCAATCGAATTAATTTTTCGATTTCTTTAAATTTTCATTCGATTTTGTTTAATTGTTAATAATTCGAATTCAATTAAAACAACTTTTAAAATGTGCTCAAGAATGTAATTTGTGAATTTTTTATCAAAAAAAAAATTTATTAATCCATATTAAATTTTTAAAATTGTTTTTACAATATGTTAGCTGCAAATTTTGTTCTTTAAAAATTTACAAGTCTATACAACATTCAAAATTCTGCAGGAAACCAAGTCAATTTTCATGGAGAAATAATAATAATGTATTCCTATAATGACTCCGAATGAATAGATATGTGAAATAGTTTGACATATCATTGTCAACTTCTCTTCGATGTTATCATTTACTTGAAAGGGAATTGTTTATAAAGCATCAAAACTTGATGTGAAGTCAATTGTTGCTCAGATATAGCCATCAGTGATATACAAAGCCCAAATGAGTTATCCTCAATACTTGCACTTGGGAATGTCAATGATCCATTCATACTTTTGTTAGGGATTTATTTATAACACAGAAAATTTGATTTAATTTCTATCATGGATATCTGGTGCATATTGGCCCAGTAGTTGATTGATATGTATAAATAATACATTACTACAAATATAAATCTCTTTTGTTTGTTTTTATTATTAATATTGTAGGTGTTATAAAGTTATTAAATCATTTTATGATTCATTTGCCAATTGGTTTTTGATATATATTTTGATTTGGATTCCGATTTTATTAAAAATAATTAATTGAAAAAATAATAATAATAATAATAATAATAATAATAATAATAATAATAATAATAATAATAATAATAATAATAATAATAATAATAATAATAATAATAATAATAATAATAATAATAATAATTGTAGTAATAATAATACTAATAATAATAATTATTATTATAATTATAATAATTGTGAGAATGCAATAAAATTAATTAATTAAATAAACAATAACAAAATAAATAAATAGTAATAATAATAAATAAATGCATTTTGTGGATTGATGTTGAATAAAAATTCTCATGGAGATTTGTTTGAATGTTGCAAAAAAATTATTTTGTTTTGAATTTAATAAATATATTTCGGAAATTAAATTATGGATGTTATAAATATTAAAACTATTTTAACCAACAAAATCTCAAAAATAAAGAAATTAAAAAAATATTTAAATAAAACTTTAAAATTATAATTTTAATTTTAATTTTAAAATTTTAAAAATCTGTATAAATTGACTTCTTTTGCTCCCCAAATTCGATGTGAGATTATTATTTTATTAAATTTATTTAAACCTTGATGGAAGGGTTGTCAATTTTATTTTTGAGAGCCAAGTTCATTAACATTTTTCATGTATTATCAGATTAATCTTGAAGGATGTTTATTTTATGTTAGAACTTTAACTGACAAAAAAGAATCTAACTGATCAACCCAAAATAAAGAAATATGAATAAACATTTCATTAACTCATTCATTACAACAAAGAAATCCATGTGATTATATAACTAGGATGATAATTATTTGGGAAAAATTCGAGAAAAGTTGCTCTTTTAATGGTATGAAAAAGCGAGATTAGGAAATGGCGTAATTGCAATTTACACCATTTAAGACTCAATTAATCCGGATTGAATTTTCAACCAAAATTGCTATTTATAATATTTAGACCGAATTTGTTGAAAAAATTATCCTTTTCGGTTTATACTTCAGATCACTGGTTCTTAAAGTTACTAAAATCGTTGACTGACAACTAGCCCAGAATTTTATGAAAGAAACTCGCCCAGGATATTGGGTGAATAAATAATTAAATAATAAAATTACAAATATTAAACACATAAAAAAAATCAAAAAATATTAATTTATTTTTTGCTTGTATTTTCCAATAGTTTTATTTATTTTTTACCCTTCTAGTCTGGGTGAGTTTTTCATTACTCGCCCATGGTCGAGTTGTCATGTAGCCATTATTAGACCGAATTTGTTGAAAAAATTATCCTTTACAGTTTATTCTTCAGATCACTGGTTCTTAAGGTTACTAAGACGTGACCCCCTCACTATAAGAACCCTTGCTAAAAGTAGTTAAATATTTAAACTGCAATATCAGTAAAAATAAATAATTATTTTTAAAATTTGGTCACAGATTTAGTAGTTGATGGATTTAAAATGGTAGTGATCATATTTTTGTTATGTTTATATGGAATCCGGAACAATTTGTAAAATACAATTGGTCTCGTACCATTCTCTCTTCCTTTACTTTAAGAACTTATGTTTAAGACGATATAAAAGAAATTCTTAACTTTAAGATGTTTTGTAAAGTTAGAGCACTTTTGATATTATTTCAATATTTCATGAAAAGTGTTGGAGACGCATGGAAAGTACAGCAAATAAGGGTTTCTGGATAGGAGACGTTTGAGAATTTGTTACGGAGTGTTATGTGGAGATGGAAGAAGGACAAATTGTGTTACGCAACACAGATAAAATGTTTTCGAAATATAAATGACTTCACAGAAAACACCTTTTAAGTATTAACATTTATGATAAACTAAAAACAAAGCATTCAACATTTAAACTGATGAAATTTATTTGAATTTCTTTTTAATAAAATTCAGTATTCATTGACAAAAAAAAGTGATTTTGAAATCTTTAATTTAATGACAGATTTTATTTCGACAAAACTAAAACATTTTAAAATTTTTTTCTTATACGACCAGGGGCGGCTCAAGAAATTTTGTCCAACCTAGCGCCCTAGGCGAATTTTTATGAAGCGCCAACCTTAAGGTATTTCATTATAAATTTTTTATTGAGTGCAGTTTCAAAATACATAAATAATAGTACAAAATTTTTTTATATATTCGAGAAATAATTTAGAAAAATATTTTTGCGCCCTAGGCGGCCGCCTAATTCGCCTATATGGTAGAGCCGTCGCTGAATACGACATTTCATGAATTTCTTGCATCCCTCACATTACTCAATAATCATTGCAAATTTCATTCTAATGAAAAAGTAATGTTATAAACAAAAATCCAATCCAAAAGAATTCTTCGAAAACTAGAGGCTGAATATATGATTATAGCTTTTGAATATGCATGATTATATATTTCTAAGAGGATTGATGGAATTGATTTGGTGACCCCTCTCAAAATAATTGTGTTTTCTAGGATATTTTTGAGACATCTCTAAATATCTTTTTAATTTAATTTTTTTTAAATTAATAAAATATTTAAATTAATATTTATATTTTATTTTTTAAATTTATTTTATATTTAATTTTAATTTTTAATATTTATTTATTTATCCTAACGCTTTTTTTTCATACAGGACATTTTTGTTGAATGTCAATCTGAAACTAACAGTCTCACTAGTTTCGATAAAACCAATAGAATTTTTCTCGATTAAAAAGCTTAAAAATAAATTCTTAATGATAAAATATAAATATTTTTCCTAGATAAAAGTCTAAAAATAAATTTTCTTTAAAAAGTCTAAAAGTTTTCTTCAGAGAAAGAGGCCTAAATATTATTTCTTACTAAAGAACATAAAAAATATTTTGGGATATTTTTGAAATATGAATGGGATATTGGATAAACAGGATTGATAAAACACGAAATTATTATGACAAAATATTTTGTTGTTATTTATCCAAGATATGAATTTGCGAAAAAAGAAACAGAGTGATATAATTTATAAGTAAAACTCGATAAATAATTTTTTAGTAAAATAAACTGTAGGATTCCGAGAGCTTTTTTCAAAGAATGGGATTTGAATGAATAAATATTAAACGCAGGATTGTATGATCAGAAAAATTGGTTATTTTTTCTAGTTTCTAACGACCAAGATGATGGTAGAAGACTACCAAGAGTTTAGATTAGGCTAGTGACAACCTTTAGCTTAACATCTAGCTGAAATACGAAAATGATGAAAAACTACAACGTATCAACACTAGCCTCGCAGAGGAACAAAAAAAAAGTTAAAGGAAGAATTATAAAAGAAATTGAAAAATATTGAAAATAAATTGTAATAAATTTATTAATGGATATATAATTACAATACCCCTACAGGATTTGATCGAAGTGACGATTTTTTAAAAAATAGTAATTATTAATCTATAGTAAACCAATTTTACATCGGAAAAGTTGTCTTTTTGATTTATTTCAAGGAAACCAGGGTGAGGTACTCAACTACAATTTCAATGAATTAAGATTAACAAAATGTGAAATTATATTTTAATAAATGATTTCTCTATCGACATATCTATTTTAAATTTTAAATAATAAAAAATAGTGTTAGTAATAATAATAATAATAATAATAATAATAATAATAATAATAATAATAATAATAATAATAATAATAATAATAATAATAATAATAATAATAATAATAATATTATAATAATAATAATAAAAATAATAAAAATAATAATAATAATAATAATAATAATAATAATAATAATAATAATAATAATAATAATAATAATAATAATAATAATAATAATAATAATAATAATAATAATAATAATAATAATAATAATAATAATAATAATAATAATAATAATAATAAATGTATCCCAACATTAAAAAGTAACTGTGATGAAACCATTTCCGAATAACGTTGAATAATAGTTCAGAAAAAAGATATCATTCACAAATTCAATCATTGCTCCATATTTTCTTGAAACTAGAATCTCTAGTTATACTGTAGCGATTCCCCAACTCGAGCACAGCTCGATCTGTTATAAACACCTCGACAGATCAAAGCGGTGCCGACAATAATAAACTGTTCTACATCAGTGATTTATTGTTGCAATTATACATGTGCTTCATAATCCATTGTGCTCTAACTGTGTCTGAAATTGTCAAATTTGTGCATTTCGACACATGCTCGCTAATAGATGGCTGTGAGTAATCCGGATTGTCAACCTGAGAGAATGCGAATAAAAAACAAATGTCTTATTTTGAACAACAAAAAAACTGAAATATATTTCAGTTCTGCAGATGAGATTAGGTGAGAATCGATTGTTACCTGTCAAAATCACCAAAACAGTGACTGTTATACAAATAAATCATTAATAAAAATTATTATCAATATCAATAATGGACAAGTGTGAAAAATACAATGATAAATATACTTGATTGCATTGTTTTCGTTGTGTACAGTAACAATGCATTGAAAATTCATCGGAGACTGGTTAAAAACAATCACTGCAACATTAAACCGTTTTTCTTTTTTTATGATTTTTTGGACAAATTCTCAACTCAAAATATTCATTTAAAATATTTTGGTTCGTTTACGTTTCAATTGTCAACAAATCATAATTTTTTCATTTGGCCGATTGAGAATGTGCAAATGAAATCGACAATAAAATTTTGAAACAATTTTTTTTTTGACTATTTGAAACCGATATTTCAAAATTTATAGACTTATTTTTTAATTTCTTTGTTTTAATTTTAACAAACAACTTACGTTTTGTTTCATTTGTAATATCTTATTTAATGTATAAAATTAAATAATTTTAATTTTTTTTTCAATGAAAACTTGAAAAGGCGAGAAAAGGAATTTGTAGTTATCATTGGAAATTTTTATATTTATATATTTATTGTGATTTAAAAAAATTTAATTTTAGATAAGTTATGAAATTTTTTTTAATTTAATTTAAAATTAATAATAATAATAATAATAATAATAATAATAATAATAATAATAATAATAATAATAATAATAATAATAATAATAATAATAATAATAATAATAATAATATAAAACTGATATTTGATATTTTCTAATAGTTATCATATTTTTTTAATTATTAAAACAACTTGTAAATAAATATAATTAAAACAAACTAATTTTATCAACAACAAATAATATTATTTTTATAAATTAAAATATTTTATTTATGTTTTTAAAAATCTCTGAATTATTAAACATAAAGTTATTAGAATCAATAATATTTTTTTGATTTAATTAATTAATTAACTATGTAACTTCAAGCCATTCAACAATTGCACAGTATTCCTCATTCTGCTTTGATTACCGTCACGCAAGTGCTATTTATATTCATTGTATTCTTTTATTATTCGATTAAGTTTTGTGCGACTCCACAATTGGGTTTTCCTGATTATATTAGCATTGTCATCAGGAGTGATGACAAAAAAAAGAATTGAGAAATACCAATGGAAATTTATTGAATACAGATTTTTTAAAAAATCAAAAAAAATATTTTTTTGTTTGTTTAAATTGTAATATTTGCTGGGGAATAAACATTCAAATAAATAAATCAAATAATATAAACAAATAAATCAAAAATAACTCGAGTGAAATAATAATAAATTGAAATTTTTTTATTGAAAGCGATTTCAATAAAAATAAACAGGGTGTTGTTTTAATCGTCAATAGACGGGATACGGAGAATTAAAGGTAATTGTGAGGAGAACTTTTCGAATAATTAATGATGGGAAAATATTTATTTTGTAAACGACGGTTCTTTGAAAAACACAATTTTATTTATACATCGTCAGGTTATTTTTCGTTCTCCAAGTTGATCTCTTGAGCTGAACTCAATTGAATTTTCGGCGTCGTGTAACAATTGAATAAATTGCTTATAGTTCTCAACTGCTAAATTCCGAGTCGATCCATTTAAACAATTGAGTATCATGCAAATCTATAAAGTGGTTTAATTTTTCATGGGTTGAATATTCCCAATTGGTGTTGCAGCAAAAAAAAACGAAGTTGTTTAACTTAACTAACAACTTGCATTGTTTTAATATTAATAGATTTTATTGTCAACAATTTTTGGTGGAATTTATTTTTAAATAATTCCATTATGATTTTAAATATTTTTAATAATTATCTAATTGACTTGGTGCCAATGAACTTTGTATTTAGACTCAATGAGAAAAAGAATTCATTAAGAATATTTTGTTTTAATCAATGGCTGTATGGTGTTATTTTAAAAAATTAATGAATTTTTGATTGAAATAGAGAAAAAAAAATTAAAAACATAAAATTTTATGGGTTTTTTTTCGATACTTGGTGGAAAAAGAAGTTAATGGAAAAATTTGAGCTTTTTGTTTAAATGAGTATGATTAATAAATTGACTAATATTTCATTCAATTATCTGAGACATATTTAACACATTAATTATTGACTGAAATGATAAAAAAAGTATACAATTAATTAATTATTAAAGTTGGATTGCTTTTTTATTTGAATTTACTTATTCAATTTCATTTTGCCCCTTAATATTGAATTAGAAATTGGTGAAATATATATATTTTTAATCAATTAAAGAATATTTTTAATTTGTAAAAATTAATTTTAAAATCTTAACGAATTTTTCTTGTTTAAATGAAATTGAAATATATTTACTTTTTTATTATTTATCGACGATAAAGCTTTTTAATGGTGATGGAAATTGTTTTTATTCTTTTTCCTAAATAAATTTATGGCCATCTCATGATTTTGCTTGATAAGATAAATTTTTATTATTAATATAATAATGGGAAATTTTAAATAATCTTATATACATTTAATAATCACACAAACTCTCCATCCCTACTCTTTTGTGTCGGATTTACTTGCCCAAACTCGGCCATTTTAGTTTTTTCTATTCTATTTTTTGACAATCTACAACAAACAAGGTACACAATCTCGTTACGCACTTAAATGCAATCTAAATTCGATTTCAATTTTATTCTATCACTAGTTCAGTGTTGGAACTGTAAAAAAAATAACTGACGGGAAGGGGGCACGATATATAAAGATGGGAATAAAAAGAAGAAACTTTTACGTTAGATACATGCATTACATTGAGTGTAAAAATATTTCATCAAATTTTGTTGGATAGTGTAATTGCTGTAGATTTATATAAAAAAATTCCTATTTATGTTCTAAGCGCAATATTTTCAATATTTATCATTTTTAAATAAACAAAAATTAAAATTATATTTGTTTTGGTTGTAGAAATTCCTAACAATTATTCGAATGAAAAATCCAGTTTATGTTTTAGTTTAGAGGATTTATAAATTTGTAAGAAGCATATTGTTTTAATTGTTGAAAATTCATCTACAAGTTTTCTTAAAGAATGAGATTTGTTGAATAATATAAGAATCAAACTCCAAAGGGAACATGTCTATCCTCTCTTTACAAACTATGAATGTGATCATAGAAAAAAACTAAAAGGGTCTTCCATTTGAATTTTTATGTCCTTGATTGATAAATGAAGGGTTTGATTAAAAAATCACTGATAATTCAATCTATTTCCATTATTTTATCTTCATTAACATTCAAAAATCGCATCAATTTTGATATTCAAGTGAAACTCCAAATTAAGTGACAGTAAATCTTCTTGACAGAGAAGGCAATCGGGAGTAATATACATGACATGATCCATAGTTGAAAGAAAACGGTGGCTATTTGGATTGTGTCAACTGAAATATATAAGACCATATAAGCAGGTTTTTTATCTAATTAAATTTTCGATAGTATTTAGTGAAGAGAAGAGAATATGAATGAGAGAAAGTAAATAAATAAATAAAAATTACAAACAAAATGGGTATTCAATCAGTGGATAAACGTAAAATGCCGCTCATTTAAAGTAGATTACCCCAATTACCAGCAGATTACTATTAACCGAAAATTAAATCAGGAATTGGTAAATGCAGCCCATTATTAATGTAGAATTGATATTTGTAAGCCGAACTCGCGTAAAACTAGAGTATTATGACAATTCCAAGTGGTTTTCATCGCTTCATTGCTGATGGGATTACCGCATTTCCCTCAAGACAATTTATTCAATCAGTCCATAAGCCAGCGGCCAAATAATTGTAAAATATCTCATTGAATTTTCTAAATAAACATAAGCATTAACCCTAGTGTTACGATATCAACACTGAATTTGACTACAAAAATAATTAAATATATTCTGTTAATCCCCACATGGAAAATTAGCTGCAATTGATTGGGAAATGGAAGAGGTTACCCCTCTGAAAAGTGGCTGATTGAATTAAATCCCGGTTTCGATTGTTAATTACAGATTAGTTTTTCAGTAAGTGAGCCAATTCATTTCCCAATGATAATTTCGTATATATCCATCTGGTTGTGCTGAATTAACTAAGTCTATACCTGATGTTTCCCTATGACGTCATAATTTACCATATTTTAATAAAAAATATAATAATAATAATAATAATAATAATAATAATAATAATAATAATAATAATAATAATAATAATAATAATAACAATAATAATAATAATAATAATAATAATAATGATAATAATAATAATAATAATAATAATAATAATAATAATAATAATAATAATAATAATAATAATAATAATAATTAATCAAAAAACGTGGCAATGATTTAATAATAGAGAAACGCCAACTCAATAAATTCAACATAAACGCGATATATTTCAATTGTACAACAATCTTCGTCAGGCCGCAATCTGGATAATCAATAATAAGACATAAAATATGCAATATCTAAACAAATTAACTAATAATAATCATCTCCAAACTGTATCAAAAATTTTAAAAAAAATATTTTAAAAAAAAATATTTCAAAAAATACATTTTAAAAAACCAAACCATATTTTACATAACCCACATACATATTATTTTAAAATTAAATTTTAATTTAATAACATTTAACATTCAACATAAAATTAACAAATTTAAAAAAATTACATAGTTTACAAAACACAAACATAATTATACCACAAACAAGACTCCCAACCTTCATCCTTCAATTACTTAAACACATTCAAAATCTCCGTGGAACGGGCAACTTGATCATTTATTTTTGGATTTAAATATCTAATCAACAATGCCTCACAAGTTACTCGTTCCCAATAATTACTTAAACCTTTTGAAATAATTTTAAAATCAGAGATACCTATTTTTTTACTGACACATTTCCTAACATGATTACTAATATTAGTCAATCCTTTTGGTCGACAGTGTTCAAGAACTCGGGTGCAGAGATGACGGGCAGTCTCTCCAATGTATATGGCATTACACCCATTACATGAAAATTGATACACAAGCTCAGAACACAAACCAATTGGCGTTGGACATTTACTAGTAAACATACTGCTAACTTTGCAAGAAGTGGAAACAATCCTGAATTGATCCTTGTCTACATATTTGAGAATTTTATGTTTAAATTCTCTGAAACCCTCCGAATAAGGCAATACTAACACATATTTCGGCTCCATGCGATTGGATCGATTCTTGTCACTTTCCGAATTTAACATAGTACTTTCCTCAGGATCAATAGGTACCTCAGATTCAGACGTACGCATACCAACGTTATCAGATTTAAACATTAACTTATCCACAGTCACTTTTGTCATCTTCTCAAGAAAAGATTTAGAGTAGCCATTTTTAAGTAACAACTCAACCAATACATCAATACTTTTTACTGAATTAGCAAACGTGGAGGATAGTGACCAAGCACGAAACACTAATCCTCTCACCATATTCCTTTTATATTTAAACTCACAAAAACTATCAGGCGTTGTATATAAACCAGTATCCGTCGACTTTCTATATATTTCAGTCTCATAATGTTTCGATTTGCGTTGAATGAGTAAATCTAAAAACGCAATCGATGACCCTTTTTCTTCCTCACATGTGAATTTAATATTCTTATGCAAATCATTCATAAAATTTAAAAACGGCATTACATGTTCACGACTCTCAAACACCAAAAAAATATCATCCACATACCGTTTGTACACACTAGGTTTAACAAGATGGCATGAAGACATTTTCTTTTCCAAACTAGACATAAAAATAGAAGCCATAGTTGGGGCTAATGGAGAACCCATAGCAACACCATCCACTTGTTTATACCATTCATTATTAAACAAAAAGTTAACATTCGACGTTGAAAATTCAAGCAATTTGCGAAAAGCAATTTTATCCACATTCTTATGTTCAGACTCATTATTATTCCACATTTCACAACATAAATCAATCGTTTCCGCCAATGGAACATTAGTAAAAAGACTACACACATCAAACGAAACCATCACTTCATCATCAGAACTTTTCTTCAGTGCAGCAATGAATGAAGCAAATTCAAAGCTATCCTTACATTCGAACTCAGACACCATTAACGGTTTTAATAACCCATCCAAAAATTTGGCAATTTTATATTGAGCGGTTCCTACCATCGATAACACTGGTCTCATAGGCATACCTGCTTTATGTACTTTTGGGTCATCGATTGCGTTTTTAGATTTACTCATTCAACGCAAATCGAAACATTATGAGACTGAAATATATAGAAAGTCGACGGATACTGGTTTATATACAACGCCTGATAGTTTTTGTGAGTTTAAATATAAAAGGAATATGGTGAGAGGATTAGTGTTTCGTGCTTGGTCACTATCCTCCACGTTTGCTAATTCAGTAAAAAGTATTGATGTATTGGTTGAGTTGTTACTTAAAAATGGCTACTCTAAATCTTTCCTTGAGAAGATGACAAAAGTGACTGTGGATAAGTTAATGTTTAAATCTGATAACGTTGGTATGCGTACGTCTGAATCTGAGGTACCTATTGATCCTGAGGAAAGTACTATGTTAAATTCGGAAAGTGACAAGAATCGATCCAATCGCATGGAGCCGAAATATGTGTTAGTATTGCCTTATTCGGAGGGTTTCAGAGAATTTAAACATAAAATTCTCAAATATGTAGACAAGGATCAATTCAGGATTGTTTCCACTTCTTGCAAAGTTAGCAGTATGTTTACTAGTAAATGTCCAACGCCAATTGGTTTGTGTTCTGAGCTTGTGTATCAATTTTCATGTAATGGGTGTAATGCCATATACATTGGAGAGACTGCCCGTCATCTCTGCACCCGAGTTCTTGAACACTGTCGACCAAAAGGATTGACTAATATTAGTAATCATGTTAGGAAATGTGTCAGTAAAAAAATAGGTATCTCTGATTTTAAAATTATTTCAAAAGGTTTAAGTAATTATTGGGAACGAGTAACTTGTGAGGCATTGTTGATTAGATATTTAAATCCAAAAATAAATGATCAAGTTGCCCGTTCCACGGAGATTTTGAATGTGTTTAAGTAATTGAAGGATGAAGGTTGGGAGTCTTGTTTGTGGTATAATTATGTTTGTGTTTTGTAAACTATGTAATTTTTTAAATTTGTTAATTTTATGTTGAATGTTAAATGTTATTAAATTAAAATTTAATTTTAAAATAATATGTATGTGGGTTATGTAAAATATGGTTTGGTTTTTTAAAATGTATTTTTTGAAATATTTTTAATTTTTTTAAAATTTTTGATACAGTTTGGAGATGATTATTATTAGTTAATTTGTTTAGATATTGCATATTTTATGTCTTATTATTGATTATCCAGATTGCGGCCTGACGAAGATTGTTGTACAATTGAAATATATCGCGTTTATGTTGAATTTATTGAGTTGGCGTTTCTCTATTAATAATAATAATAATAATAATAATAATAATAATAATAATAATAATAATAATAATAATAATAATAATAATAATAATATTTATAATTATAATAATAATAATACAGAAAATTGAAAACATAGTTAATAATTTTTATTTATTGTTTAAATCTGACTACCAAATTTATAGATAGATTAATCATTTCAATCGGCGATTAATCATGGTTAATTAATTAATTTAATATTTCAGATAATAAATTTAATAAGAACAATAAGAGTAGATATTGAAAATCATAACAATAATATGTGTTGAATGCTGGCAAAGAATATTTTTGAATCTTCAAGGTTATGTCAAGGAGGTCAATTTCAAACAATAGTTCAATTCGTGACTTTAAGTTTCTTTCGAGAAAGTTTCAATTTTCACTCGGTTATAATGGCCAAGAAAATTATGTTTCATTTGTTGGTTGCTAATGAAGTCTTAAAAAGTGCTATTAGTGTTTTTATATTGTTAATTTTTGCAACATTTTGTTAATTAAATTTAAATTATAATTCAAAACAATCTGTAGTCAAGACTGTGGAAATTCAGATGGAGAATGTAAACCCCATTTCTAATTATTCATTAAGGATTTTTATGGGTAGCTGTAGCTGTTGTTTAAATAATCATATTACATTCTTCTATATTTCTCCTGTATTTTTTGGAATGAAGTTTGGAGACCACGAGAATCATCATTTGACTGCCCTTGATAGTGTAAAACGGGAAGGCAATTTGCATAATATTGAGAATGTTCGTTTGTAGAATAATCGGGAAAACATATAGGAATAATGAAAAAGTACATTATAAAAAACAAACATGAAAAATGCTCACATAAAAAAATTATTAATTCTAATTGTTAATTGATTGTTTTATTGGATAGTAAAATTAAACCTATATTTTTATGCGTTTTACAAATTAATTAAACCAAATAAATATTTTTTATAAGTATATTAATACATTTTGAGGTGGCAGATTCTGAACTAAATTTGAAACATTTTGTTATGCATTAAAATCATTTTTCTGTAACAAAATGTAAATACAAGGCGGAAACGAATTGCCTATTTGAGCATGTCGTGTATACAGTTGGTAAAATATGTATGGGACTTTAAAAATTGCGCCATCCCCGAGGATTGTATATTTTCTGATTAACATAACCAGTGTTTATTGCCAAAATATAAAATTCTGTCTGGATAATTATATATTATATACTTTTCAGGACTATCAAAGTTTCCTGTTTTTGGATTAGGCATTTCAGCCAATACATCTTTGCTTAACTGTAAACAACAAATTTCCCATCACGTTGCAAGGGTTAGAAATAACTTTTTGCATTTCTTGTGCCATTGAAGTTATGACAATATTTACTTTTATTTTTTGAGAACAAGAGTCATGGCAAAGTTTTGTTGGTTGTTTTACTATTTTAACTATATTTCCATCTTAAAATATTATTAAATAAATAAATTGATTTTAAAATAAATAATTTTTAAAATTTATCAATTTATTAATAAAATTATTTTTTAATCAACATTTTAAAAAAAATTAATTTTTATGTAAATAAATTTTTATAAATCTGTTCACCATTTTATAAAAGCCCCACAACTAAGATAAGTTTTAATAAAGCAATAGGATAAAGAAAAACGTCAAAATTATATTTTTTAGTGTAGGAACATAAAACTAATTTGTAACGATATATTTATTGAAAGCGACACAAAATTGACCGATCATAGAAATATCTGCTCCAGCAGTCAAGGCTTCATGAAAGCTTTGATACCTGATCTCGCGATTGTACCGAGATTGTTGATGAGTTCAGCTTTGGTCATACCGACTCCAGTATCGTACAATGTCAAAGAATTGGAATCTTTATCTGGAATAACTTTAATCATTAACTCCTTTTGGCTATCCACGACTGATGGATTCGTCAAGCTCTTGTAAAAATCTTTATCAAGAACATCACTAGTATTGGAAATCAGTCCTCTAAATAAGATTTCTTTGTTTGAATAAAAGGTTTTGATGATCAAGCTCACCAACTGAGAGATCTCATCTTGGAAAGGAAAGGTTTCAGCTTCTCGAATGTTTGATATTTTTTTAATAGATTTTAATAAGAATTAACGATGACGATGTTCGAAAGAAGCACGAATCTTATTTATATGAATATTTAAACAATAATTTTAATTTAAATAATTTAATAATGTATTTTAAATGTAATTATTAAATTGATATATTTATTAATTTGCAACTCAGAGGAACTACATTCTGTATAATATAATTAAACATTACTTTAATTTCAGACATATTTTATGCGTTGTTTGAAATTGTACATTGTGGACCAGATTTGAAATTCGTCAGCTTCAAGGTATTTCCATCATTTATTTTATTTTGTATTTTGGTTTTCAAACAAAGGAGCTTTGAAAAGCCACTCTCACAGAAGTATTTTGAAGAAAGGGGAAGTAAAACTTGAAAGGTAAAACTGGTACATAGCACAGTAAAACTGAATCAGTACTTCTTCATGAAATAAGTTACTTACCGATATATCATTTCGTAGATCCAATAACAGCAGAAATAAGAAGGCTGATCGAAGGTTGAATCCGTCAGTTGCCTTTAACCAATTGTATAATTAATAAAGTTACTGCTACTTTGACCTATGAAAAATTCAAAAGCTGCGTTAGTGAAATGGTTTTTAAAAATAATGTGCCTCTCATTTTTTCTCCAGTCCATCTTTTTTTTGATTGACCGGGAAATGGTTAATAAAGTTGGAGTATCATTTGAGTGAAATCGTATTAGGAATCTATAAAGAGAGAAACGTGTACTCATATATCTCTTACGCGCAATTTCATACTTGAAGAAAACGTTCAGTTCGTAGATAATAGGCAAGTGTACGTTCTTTGGTTGTAAAGGTTCTAAATCTGAACCCACCAGTAATAGTATTAAGAAAATAGTGGTTGATGATTTTGAAGAATTCAACATTAAATTGAAACAAATAGTAACAATTGTGATAGAAAACGCTCACAATATGATGAGTACTGTTGAAAGCTAAATTCTATGGAGCATGTAAAGAAACCGATGCATTGGATGATAGCGAAAGTGATTGAAGATGCCACTTCTGAGCTTTCAAGATACATTACATGCGATGCAATGTATACATTGGAATTGGCAATTCGTGACGGCTTGAAAGACAAACATGCAACGAGTATTATTGAATGTATACGAAAAATAATAGTAGCCACTAGAACGCCTAAAATAAATAAATTTATTAAGCAAAGACCTGCAAATGGGTCTATATTAGATAAAGTAACAAGATGGAGTTGAACGTAAATGATGATTGAGCTTTTTCTTGAATTCAAACCTGTCTTATGCCTGCCTTTGAAAAAAAATAAACTTATAAAAACACAATTTTTAGTATAAATTCTTTGTCTGTGAAATCTCACAGTTTCGAATAATTTTCAAATTCATATAATTTTTTTTTCAAAATTCAAAAAAATATTAAAATTTCAAGATTTTGCGCTGTAAACACAAGTTCTATGAGTTAGTGTGGTTGTGTGTGTGGTTGTGTGTGTGAGTGTGGCACTAACACAATAGAACACATTGTCATTGATAATAAGTCTATTCGCCAAGTTTCAGCTCGATCGGATGACTAGAAATGGATTAAATACCCCTCACAACATTCATTCAACGCATGCGAAGTTTAATATAAAGGATTTAATAAATGAAATTGACCCTGTTTCAAAATTAGATATCATAACTGGAATATGGCGATATTCATAAATAATTAAAAATCAGAATTGACCATCACAGCATTACCAGTAACGCAAGTTTCAGTTGAAATTTTTCCGCCATTAAAATTATTAAATCTATTTTAGAAACTTCCATAATCTTTGGCATAATAGAAGCCATTCTTTTTTGAGATCTAATTCCATTTAGACCACGAACACGTATGGAAATTAACGAAATAAGATTTACTTAACGTGCTAAATTAAATCAAGCGAGACAAGCTCTTTCTTTTTATTTTAAATAGTTTTTGTAACTTTTATTTAATGTAATTTTTTTATTAAATGTTTATAAATTTATATATTATAATTATTTTTAATGATATTGATTAATTAATGTATACTGTTTATATTGTTTTATTAAAGTGGTTTGTTTGTGTATGAATGTACTTACTTATTTATTTACACTTATTTATCAATAAGTCAATATCAATAAATTAGGTAAACGAGGCAAATTATAAAATAAAATAAAACTCGGAGTCGGAGTTGAGGGTGCAAACGGTAAAATTTGAAACGACTCCACAGTCCTGATTAAAACATTAAAACTGTCTAGTATATATATTCGGTTGTAATCATATGTGAATTCAAAGTTCAAGCTTGAAAGTATTAAATAAGGTTCTTAAAAAAACTTATATATCGTTTTTTTCTGTATTTTTTTTTATTCTTTATATCGTAAAACAAAATTAAAATTTACATTATAATTTAATATTTAAATAGCATCTTATTATAACTGTATACAGTGGTATATACAGTGGTGTGCTGGAGCCGGCTCGCTTCTGCTCACGCGAGCCGGTTGTTAAATTAATTTAATTGCCAAACAAAAATTTTAAACTAACCGTTAATTACTTATTTTGATGGTAGTAGGCTTTGATATTTGAATTTGTGTTATATATAGTTTTGTATTGCTATAACAATTTACATAGTTTTTCATATTAGGCTGGAATGTATTAATGTGTACACGTTTTATTTTAATAAAATAAAATTAATAGCTAGCTAGTATAATATAAAAATATTAAAACTAAATTTACAATTTCTAATAGGTAAGTAATAATTATTATTAAAATATATTAAAACAAATTAGGAATACTAATTTTATGTAAATTATAGTGATTGTTTTAATATCATTCTTTTTTCATATTTATACAATTTTAAAAAAATGCGAGCCGGTTATTTCGGATTTACCAGCACCCCCTGTATATATATATATATATATATATATATATATATATATATATATATATATATATATATATCAGTGAAAATTGACGTAAAATTAATATTATTTTTTTTTGGTTAGTTGTTTCAACTGACAACCCTACAGAAAATTTTTCACGAACCCTAGATTGAGATCCATGTAATAAAACAGACAATTAATACTTAAAATTAATAAATTCATTAAACAAATAACTTTTTATCCGATCGTTTTTCATGTTTGAATTTTTCATCATGTACATTTTACTCGTGCGATTTTTCCTGACGTTTTCCTGGTTTAAAACGTTTTTGTTAGTTATCTTTTTTACAAAATAATTTACTCCTATTTCATCATATTTCCAGTAATGTACACCAGGGTTGGATAGGAAAGAGACGTTCCTTTAAAGTTGAAAACTTTCGTTTTAAATTTTAAACCATTGAAGGAGTAGGAATATTTTACAAGGCAATGGATTATTATCAGAATACGACAAACTCACGCTCAATTTATTTTATCTTCATTTAACTTATTTAACACTTATTTTCGTCACAGCCTTCAAAAATATTGATTTGAAGTCTGAAATAAAGACAAAAATAATTTAAATGGAAAATAATCGATCAATGTTGAAGTGGATAAAAGATTTTACTTAAAGTCACTGAAGAAAATCTTAATATGAAAATGCTGCTCTGGTTTAGATATTTACAGTGCTTTCCAAAAAGCTAGATGTAAAGCAATTTCATTAAACGTCGTTAAAAAAGAAGTATAGTAATTTTTCAACGATTTCAATTATTTCATTTTGTTTAAATGGAAAAAATTGTTTTTTTCTTCCAAGATATTAAAAGGTTTTCACAATGAAAATTCAAATTCAAATTATATATTTACATGAAAAAAAATCAAAAAGAAGATAATCTATTTACAATCACCAAGGGTACTGAAAATATGTTTATCAGATTTTGTAGACTTAATTGAATACACTAGGCAAAGATCTGTAAGCCTCTAGTAGTGAATAAGCAGACGATGGCCAATCTATGAAACCAAGATTCGGAGATGGGAAATTCGACAATGAAGAATTAGATAATCTGGAATCTAATGGAGAATTTAGTGGGAGTGAAAGGGGATTCGTTGAATGCATTGGCCACATGTTGTTGTGGGATATTAAAAGTGGATGATTCATTGATGTTGGCAGCATTATGTTATCATTCGGTGATGATACCGGTTGATGCTGACCTGATAATGCTGGTATACTGAATGCTGATTGGAATGGACTTTTCATTGAATTCGATGATGTAGGTGAGGATGCTAAATGATTTGATTGTGGCTGATGATTTTGTTGGGACATATTCAATAAGTTTGGGAATGGCATTCTTGAATTGAACTGATTCCGTTGAGCCAGTAACAATGAAGCATTGAACGTGTCCATCATAAACGGCCTGGATGAAGAACATAGAGATGATAATGACGGCAAAGTTCCCAGTAACTTTTCCGATGATAACAAACTTGATCGGGAACAAGAAGGAATCAATGGCAAATCTAAAAATAAAATGAATAAAAGTTTGAATTTGAATTTTTTAGATGCATCAATCTCAAATGATTAATTAATTTCACTACTTAGATCCAAAATTCTTCAAATCGGTCGAATTATAGCTAAATCGATAAATAATCGGTAATTCAATTTTTTGTTTTAATTAATGAAATTATTGGCCATTTTCCATATATATATAAATATATATTAAAAACCGAAATTTTCAAAATTAATTTAAATGAATTATTTTTAGTGGAAAAAATTCGTCGGCAAAGGAGTCGAGATCTTCAAAATAAAAAAAGACAATTATCTTTTGTTTTCAACAATTATTTAAAGCTCTGCGTCAAACACAATGAAGTTTTTTAGAATTCAATTGAAATGGGAACTTCTTTTAGTTAAAATGAAAAAAGTAAACTAGTGAATTGTCAAATCTCTATTATGATATCGAATAATGTTTCGTAGTCGTGAGGATTTAAAACAAACATTATGCCAGAGTATAATGTGTAACAGACATTGAAGACAGAGTTAAAGGTTTTTACTATTGCCTGCTCTGTTCTAATGCTATTTACACGTTGTCGAAATTGTCAGTTGCGAAAAAAAGCGAATTGAAACAGAATATCGTGAATCGACTCGAAATTTCCGAGTCCTCGAGTGTATTATTTTTTCAACCATATTCATATATATATATATTTGCAAAATATAAACAAACAATATTCAATGGAATAGAAAAAATTGTTAATTGGCACCAGCTGGATATTAAACGGCTTTTGGTGAGAGATGGCTTAATTTTGTTTTGATGAAAGAGATATTGTGACATTTTTTAAATACAAAATATTGACATGTTTGTTTTACTGTAGTTTTTCAAAATGACAAATGCAAATGTAGTTTTAATTCACTGCATTGTTTTTTCAATTGAAAGTTCTGAATAAATTATTTGTTGACTTTTTTAAACTTGTTTAAATTTATTAGCCTATTGACAACCTATTTTCAATTAATTTATTATTATTATTAGTATTATTATTATTATTATTATTATTATTATTATTATTATTATTATTATTATTATTATTATTATTATTATTATTATTATTATTATTATTATTATTTAAATATTATTACTATTATTATTAAAAATAAATATATGTAAATCTTACTACTCCAAGGATAAACTAAAGGGATCGTGTATTTATCTTTTCGGAATATTGATTTTGGTTTACGTCTTGGGCGATATTTGTAATCCGGATGATCTTTCATATGAATGGCTCTTAGGCGTTTAGCTTCATCGATAAATGGTCGCTTCTGTATTTCGGTTAAATGCTTCCATTCAGCACCCAAGCGTTTACTAATTTCTGAATTGTGCATTTTTGGATTTTCCTGGGCCATTTTTCGACGTTGACCTCTACTCCAAACCATAAATGCATTCATCGGTCGTTTGACGTGGTCTTCCTTCATTGATGCACTGCTCGAACTTACGTTTATTTTTTCCGTTTCTTCAACGATATCTGACTTGTCGTCATCGCTGTAACCAATTTCCGGACTGTGTTGTTGATTGTTATATTGATTGTTGCTTTCATCTGTTGGTGATGGCGATGGACTTGTTGATGTGTCTCTCAAATAGAATGGTTTTACTTTCGAACTCATTTTTTGATTAAATTTTATTACTAATAAACGAGATTGTTCAATGTAATATATTGAAAACAATATAATCGTCAATCGAGTAAATTGGCCAATCAGAAAGCGCTATTTGATTTGAAGCAACAATAAAATGAATGTCATTGGATCGTCAAAAATAACAAATAAAATTGATTATCAATTCCGGTTTCTGCTAGTTGATCACAAAAACTTTAATTAATTGATTTTTAAATTGAAATTATATTCAAATTAAATTAATAAATTTGGAGACTATTTTAAAATGTTATAATGCAAAAATTTCACTTGATTTGAATAGTGAAAAATTATTTCGAAAAATGACTATATTCTCTAATTAAACCTCAATTTGTCATTACTCTACCCTCGAAAATAACACTTAGGCATTGTATTAGAGATAAGGAAAAAGAATGATTCTACATTATTGAGTATAAGGCTTATTCGAATATATTGTCTTGGTGTTATGTTCGAAGTTTAATAATAAATTTAGAAATTAATTCTATTATGCTATATTATAATACTATAATACTAACAATAAATAGTTATGAATCTTTTTTTGTTTTCTTGTTTTGCTAGAATATTACATTATTTGTTTTATTTGCGCCTTTAGCATATGTGACAACTTGTTCCACTGAACACAAGAAAACATTAATAAATGTAGGTTTATGCAGTTAGATTGTCCATCATATCTAACAGAAATTTTGAACCGCAATTTTTGTTATGCAGTCAAATAAAAAAAGATTGCTGAGGAAGGAACTAAACGAAAATGTGGAAAAGTTTTTTGAAGAAACAATAAATTTTCTTTAACATTGGGGTCGAATCTATAGTGAACTGTTAAAAAATGTGAAACAGTGTTAAATTAAATAATGAAGATAAATGAAAACCTACAAATGTTTCTTATTTCAAAAAATGTTTTGTCTGGGATTTATTATTTTTATAAGTTTACATTGCTCTACAATTAAAAACAAAGGCCGATAGTGAAGAAAGAAATTGAGTTTAATTTGGTAAAGCAATATGAAATTTTTATTAAAAATTAATCAGACATCGAAAAATTCACGAATTTACCGACTCCATGTTGTGCTATTCTATAAAAGTGAAATGAAAAACAACAACACGCCTTCTCTGAAGTAGAAGTAGTGCAAAATCCTTAATTACAGTTTGTGAGACAGTGTTAAGAATATACAACAATATTTCACTCACGAAAAACGTGGAACACTTACTGGTAGTTAATGCAAATAGTAATATGTAAATAAATTATGCGAAACAAATAGTCAGCATAATTTAATTACAGATAAATACTTTTAAGATGTATAAATTAAAAAGTAAAGTCTGACGATTTGAAATATAAAAATAGAGTCATAATTGGGGTTGAGACAGAGGAGGTAAGCGAATAAAAACAGATTTCAGAAAATTGTATGAGTGTGAAATGAACCAAATGTACAATAGCAAAATATTGATAATAAATTAACTATTCGAATTAACATTTAAAAATTCTATTGGAAAGAGAATTAATGACGGAAAGGAAGTAAAAACCGAATTTTCAAAAAGTGTGTGATACAAAGTCTTAAATGAAATAATTATGGAAACAAAGGAAAAAGCAAAACATATATATAATATATTTATTTATTAAATTTTTTTGATAATATGCGAGTCCCTGGTTATTTTAGGATTTTTTTATATAATTTATTATAGACATTTAATTTTAAATGTAGCAACGTCTTTTATTTTCAGTTCATTGTTTATGTTGATTATTAATGAACTGATTACATTTAAAATTGGCATTGCAAAAAAAGTTAAAGTTGATTGTGAAATAAAATATATATACCGTATTAGCCCGAATATAACGCGACCCAGAATTTAGAAAAAAAATACAAAATAAAAAAAATATATAAAAAAAATAATATATTTTTTTTATAAAATAAAAAAATCTTTTCATATATAATTAATAAATTTGTTTAAAATCCTTAATTTAATGAGTTATTATATCCCACCTGATGATGACAGGAAAACTGTCGAAATTAATCGTGAAAAGAATGTTTGATTGGCGTTATCTTATAATTAAATCATTGCCATGTATGTTTAACTATATATATATATATATATATATATATATATATATATATATATATATATATATATATATATATATATATATATATATATATATATATATATATATGATATTATTTTTAAATACAAATTTTATAAAACGTTACTAGTTTTAATAATTTAATTTTATTTTTTTTTAGTTATAATTATATTAATTTTAACACAATTTTTGAAATTAGAAATGAAATGTAAATCAAATTTATTAAATTTTCATGGAAAATATATCTTTTCTTTATGTTAATATTATTTATTTATATTTATATTATTTTATGAATTAATTCATTCAAATTATAATAATTTATCAATATACAAATTTTATTTTTACCAAGCTAAAAAACGAGCCCTTTGTTAAAATTTTTATAGCTCACCACTGTATATGTATATAACACATGCTGGAAAATGGCTAACCAGATTAACATGCAAATGGGAAATTTCTTTTTTTGAAAAATCATTTCATGGTACAGTATCACATTTTGATGAAAGATATGACTCTTCATATTTAATGCTTGTTCATGACGGTCATTCAATAAGATCGCATCTGGTTGCTCTTTAAGTTTTTATCATACCTATTAAAACGAAATCACACTTCATTGCTGACCTTCGTTTAAAGTCTCCATATTTAGTTATTGAAATGTTTTTGGCAATTGACTATAAATAACTGGGAATGATATTGTCTATTTATACCGTTACTAGCTTCCAATACAGAAAAATAGGCTCCGTGCGACATCCGTTATCTCGGTTATTTAAAACACAAAACAAGATGGGCATTCACAATTTCCTAAGTGGTAGAGAATGGCAATTTACATTAATTAAATATCTAGTAAAATGTATAAATAACAATAAACATTTATAATTTGTTTTCCGATCCCAAATTAGCGATGATATCAATTTTGGAAAATTGAAAAATTAATTGGGAATCGAAAAGTTGAAATATATATTTTCGTTGAATTACTTGGGAATAAAGCTCATTAGGAGGAGTCTAATTTTATTATAGTTCACTCACAGCCTCTAACAATCACAGATAATTTGACTTGGTTAGCAGTGCTCACGAAATAAATAGGGATATTTGACTCATACTTTGAAGAAATCGAAGATTTGGAAACCACATCTAACGATTGTTGTTTGTTTTATAGTCCCTTAGGAATTTATAGAAAGAAGTGGAGAAATATGAGAGAGGGACAAAGAAATAGCGGGGTTTCTTTTACGACACAGAGAACTGCTCGAACTCAGTATTAAGATATATACATATGAATAGTGAATAATTACAAGGGTCGAGTTTAAATAAGCTACTTTGATTAATGTATTATAAATATTTGTCACCCAGTGATTAAATTAGAAACTCTCCGAGGGAATAGAGGTGAATGGAATTTAATTGAGGTTTAAGTTTTGAATTTAAATTAATAAACTCAATTATAATAATAATAATAATAATAATATATAATAATAATAATAATAATAATAATAATAATAATAATAATAATAATAATAATAATAATAATAATAATAATAATAATAATAATAATAATAATAATAATAATAATAATAATAATTATAATAATAATAATTATAATAATAATAATAATAATAATAATAATAATAATATTAATAATAATAATAATAATAAAAAAATAATAATAATAATAATAATAATAATAATAATAATAATAATAATAATAATAATAATAATAATAATAATAATAATAATAATAATAATAATAATATTAATAATAATAATAATTTTACTATAAGTGACAGTAGTAAATAAAATTTAAAATCGATAAAACCACCACTTAAAACAAAAAAAACAGATTCAAATATATTGATCTGTTAACAATTCCAATAGATGGAAGATAAACAATAATATTGCTGAATTGATTGTCAATCTCATTGACCCCCCTGAATGATAAAAAATACAAAGTGAGAATTTTCGTGTCTTTGATAATCGATTTTAAAAATGAGTGACTGTAAATCCGATGAGGATCATTAATATTTTATCCCTGATTCTGCTACGGCACCGCATATTTTTTGTCTTTGAATAAAATGCCGTTTATGTCGATTCTATGTATCACATATGGCATGTTTCTATAGAATGAATTAAATTAATTTTGTTTTTATTATTTTTTGAGAGGCTATTGGCAATTATTTTTATACAAAAAACCTTTTGTTTCAATGTTGAAAATCTTTTTGACACTTTCAGTAGATTTAATATTTAACATTTGTAAACTATTCAATTAGAAACTGGTTTTTAATTAATTCTCCAAGTTCTCAAAAATTGTTAATTAATCTACAAAATATAATCCAAACGGGTCGCGTGTAACTACATAAAATTCAATATCTAAAATTTAATATCTAATTTGATCTAAAGATAATTTATTTAGGTCTCCCTAATAAAAGCGTGCAGGATGAGAAAATACTATGAACAAATACAATGACACTGCGGTAAGGGTACTTTTCCATGTGTTGGGAGTAAAGCTTGTAGGTATCAATTAAGTTGAACGTATTTTGACTTGGATGGCTTTGGATTTTTTAAACCGGATAGTTAACGTTGAAACAAAAACTCCATGTTATCCTGCTCCTTCCAGAAATGATCGATCAACTTACAGACGGACGGATGTGGACAGTCGATAGCCTGCTGAAATGCCTGATATAAAGCCTCCGCTGCATTATCGGTACGAGACAGATTGCCGTTCACATTTACGCATATATTTCAAAAGCTCAAATGTTTTCCCAGTAATCTATGATGGGGGCAGTTATTGAAGACAGTTATCCACCAAATCATCAAAAGCTTCCAGCATATAGCCTACGATAATGAGGTTGAGACCCAAACAGCATTTTAATATTATCATAATAAGACTATTAAAAGAAGACCTTGAACTTTGCGCCAAAAACACTAACTGAGATGAAATAAGCATCTTACTAAGTGAAATTTCCGGAATACGACGTAATTGGGTCATCTTACAATTGGTTTTAATCTGTCGTGCCAAGTAATTTAGCTCTGTGCTCACATCTAAGTTGCGCGCTTTTGTCAGCCACTTTTATTGACTAGTTTTATTATACATACTATTTATTTAATAATTCTTTTTTTACCGATACAAGCTCACTTCCATTTAAACAAATTTGTGAATTAACAAAACAGTAGATTTTGGGGAAAATAAAATTCACATCAGCTTCATCAACAAAACCACTGCACTTGACTCGTATAGCTGTTTGGTGTCGCATTAAGTCCGCAAAAAATATACCGAACGTACTTCTTGCAGAATTTAAACAATCAAACGAGAACAATATAACATTTTCCAAATCAATTGATTTCAAAGAACAGCGATATAATACTGCCACCTCGTTCTCCAGATTTGACTGTACCCTTCTGGAATCACCTCAAGGAGAAGGCGTATATCAACAAGCTACAATATTTGCATCAATCGAAACAGATGATTCGAGTGGAAATTGGTTTAATTAAAAAAATATTAAGAACCACAATGGAAAACGCAATTAAAAGGTATTGTGGGTCTCATTTGTCAAGTAAAAGTTAGAAATAGTCGCCAATTCAAGAAAATTTAGTCGCATACAAAAACTGAAAATAGGCGACATCCATCAAATCCCCCCCCCTAAAAAAAGTCAATGAATGAGTAATCATTAATTATAGAATCCCATAAAAGTTAGTAATTTTTTGCAATAATGTTTCGACAATTTCGACTCTTTCCCTGGTGAATATTTTTTTGACTTCCTTTTACGATTATAATCCAACCCTCACCTTTTGTCAGATATAATTTTCCATTTGTATTTCTATCTTAAATTTTTCAATTATTTCACTTTGTTTCGAAGTTATATTAAAACTAAATCATAAAGGGACTACTGCCTCTCTTTGTATGTATGAGGTGAAGAAAAAATGTTGACATTATAGTGTGGAATATTTTAAATATGGGTTTATTCCGTTACCAACAAATAATATGGAGCTTCTATGCTGTCAATCTTTGTTAAACATATCAATGGAACCTTCTCAATTTCAGGAGCATTTCACGAAAGGTCAGAGTTACAAAAAAAGATATTTAACTTTTTTTAAAAGTCAAAGAAAAATATTTAAAAATACCGTCATTGTAACAACTCTTTACGACAACATTAGAACAAGACGACAATGGATTGCTTGATTCTTTTAACATTTCTTTACTTATTCCAAAGTCCGGAAACCCACACAACATTGGTGAAGAACTTATTCTACTATCTGTAGGTGAGGTTAAACGCATCGTGCAGCTTCCAATATTGCAAGAAGGATTCAACTAAGTAATAATACATTACAAAGATCGATTGACAAAATAGCTCAGGATGTAGAAAATATTTTATGTGAGTACTTAAAAACATCTGAATTCTCTAAAAAAAAACTAGATTTCAACTTTGACAGGAAGCGATTGACAGGAAGAATTGTTGTTTGCCAAATTCTTGGAAACTTATACGAAAGGTAAAACATTATTTTAATGCGTTAAAAAGTTTTTTCAATGCTAAGGAAAATGTTAATGCAATGATAGGGAGACAACAAGGCTTCCTAGCATGCTTTAAACGAACTAAACCGAATATGTGAAAACTCGAGTAAGCACAACTACGGGTTACATCGGTTTTTAGAGCAAACCATTTCAGAAGAGTTTCATGGGGAATCGAACAAATGTCATCAGGTGGAAAAGGATGGATACTTTTTTTCGAATTGTACCAGTAATTTTGATAAATGATAACAAACAAATAATTGTAAATTCTCTGTTTGATGAGGTAAGTACAGCAAGTTTTTAGGCGAACAGATCGGTGCTGAATTAGACCTTAGGGGAGACAAAATCAAAATTCCTATCATAGTAGTCGGAGAGAGAACGGAAGCTGTAATCGCACATCAAACCGATGTGATATTAAAGAATTTGGATGGATCAATTGAGAAAGAGTTTAAAGCGATGAAGTTAAAATCTGTGATATGTGAAATTAGGGTTATTAACTTGAATAAAACTGCAAGATAATGGACTTAGTAAGCTAAATTGAAGTTTCCATTATTCCTGAAAAGAAAAACGATAGATGATTTAACTGGAGTAGATTATCTAGATTTTTAACGCTCAATTAAAGAAATAAAGGGAAAAGAAGGGGAGCCTATTGATAGGCTCACGTCATTGGATGAATTTGCGTGAGTAATATGAACTGGAAATTTAATATCGCACCATTCAAATTTCTTTCAAACATATTTTGAAACTGAAAATAAAATAAATTTAGAAATGCCAATATTTTAATAATTAAAGGACATTGAAAGACCATAGCACCTCATTCAATCAAGAATGAAGAAATTTAGAAAGTAGAAAATTGGAAAAATTTGATTTAAAGAAAAACATCAAATGACGGAAAAGAGGTTAATAAATTTATTTGGAAGATTTGTAAAAGACAGAAAATTGGAGAGAATAAACAAAAATAATCAGAGATCATGAAAGAAAAGGGTATATCAGAAATTGATGATAGAGAGGGAGAAAATGGAAGATGGTTTTATTACCTCATTTCCTTGTTATAAAAAGAGAGAGAAACAGCCAAATTAGGAATAGTTTTCGACACATTACCAAAGGTCGCTGGGAAATCTTTGAACGATAATAATGAAACTGGTCCTAAGTTACATAATGATTTATTTTATGTCTTAATTCGCTCCAGAAAGAACAAAGTCGCCTTAGTTCATGATATTGCTGAAATGTTCTTACAACTAGAAATAGTTGAGAAAGACAAAAAAGATTTTTGTGTAAAAAAAATGAAATCAAAGTGTGAATTTACTCGTCTAGGGTTTTGGCTGAACGCAGCTCCAACTTTAGATCGTCTTGTCTCAGAAGAAAAAAACATTTTTAGCAGAGTGTGGTTTCGTTCAAGTGACTATGCACAAACTGAAAACTAAAGACCACGTGAGGGGCACTTGACGAATTTTGAACCTCATCACAAAAATGGTGCCTTTTATATTGGGCATTCCTTTCTTTAAATTTACAAGGGAAAAGATTATACCAAGCGTCATTGAAAAACTACAAGATGGCATTCAAGGAAACAAACGCAGAGGACGATGGTGGAGCCTATGTCTGCAAGAGAAAATTATGAACAGGCAAGAATTTTTGTTGTTTACTAGTTAATTAATGGGGAGATCTGGAGGAATTCTAACACTCAGTGTATATTTGAAAACGCAAAATGAGTTATTGTTTAAACTTCATCCTTTCTTGAGAGGTGCAAAGCAAACGGTAACTGGTAAAACAATAGCTCTTGAGGTTAAACCAGTGACATTATTGAAAATCTTAAAAATAAAATCCAAGATAAGAAAGGAATTCTCAATAGTCAACGAGTATTAATATATGTTGGAGGCAATTGGATAAAGGAAAGAATTTATTCGATTACAATATACAAAATGGATCGACACTTCATTTTACTCTATCGTTAAAAAGAGAAAATACTGAAGATGAATTTTGTGATTATATGAACAAAATAACGTCAACGCAAACAAATTGACTAGACATAGGAATGAAAAATAATTGCAAAACATCAGAATGGTTTTGTGGAGATCAATATCAGCTGCTTTCATGTGCCTTCTAAACCTTGGTATTTCTTTTAAAAGCTCATCTTTAGAAAACTCATCATAGAAAGAGATCAATATGGAAACGGATACTAGTAACTCTTCTTGACTTGCCGATAGTAGACTCTTGGGTTGAATAGCCGCAAAGATATCTGCTACTTCCTTGATCACTTTTGATCTCATCTGAAGTTCAGGATGAAAACGATCAATACATTCCAGCATCTGCCTACTATTGTCTTCTCGCAGAGAGAGTCCATCGTCTTTTAGCTGTTCCCCCGCCAATCTCTTCTTGAACCTTAATCTTCTTTCTACCGAAATTCCATATTGGTCTGATTTTGAAAGTTCCGGTTCAATTACATGCTCAACTAAGTGACGGCGTTTCTCGTACAGAAACAATCTTAAGGTCTCTAACTTAGTCACAACTTTGTCAATAGTTAAGCTTTTAGCCTGCAGGTAATGCTGGGTAAGATTGACTTCCTCAAGTAGATCAGCCCAGAGGTAAAGGTAGCAGATAAACGTGAAATCACCGAAAACATGAAATACTTTGTTTTGTACCCAAATTTTCACTAGGATCACATAGTGCTTCAATCGCCGCCATACATTCATCAAATTTATCTTTCACTGGCTTAACAGCAGCATAATGAGCACTCCAACGTGTTGTTAATAACCTTTTCACCGACATCCCAGTTTGTTCAATCAAAACATCCCATCGATGAGTGGTGAGTGGAAGCAGCAAAGAATGAAAATATTCTGGTGATCTACTCGTTATTTTTTCGAAGGGTTGCCCACATTATCATCCTTTGGATTTCAAATTACTATCGTCATTACTGCTAGTTCGCAATAGTTCCTGCAAAAAATATTGGTTAAGAATATTTATTATATTTGTAAGACATAGTTTGAAATTGATTTTTCTTAATTGGATAGACAAAGAATCAAAACAAATCGAAAAAGAAAATAATAAAATACTGGAGATAGAGGTTGGAAATAAAAATGATGACAGGCAAGATTACTGAGCAAATGTTAGGATTGGGCCAATAGATTGGCGGAAAATAACATAATTTAGTAAATAAATAAAATAGTAATTTTACAATTACTATAAATAGAATTTAGATATAAATAGCAATATTTTAACTACGAAAATTTGATTAGCCTTTCGTATCGGCCGATTGTGATTGTTTCTTTTTCGTGTCTACATGCGCGTCGATGGTTGTTGCTATTTTGCGTCTGTGTGCACATTTCTTGTTTGGATTTATTATTGGGATTTATTTCTGGATTATTCTCCAATGCTTTATTGAATTTTGAATTTTTAGAATTTTTGATTTTGTTTCAATTCGTGAATATTCAAATTTGCTTTGTATTTTTGGAATTAAACTGTTGGAATTTCGAATTTTCCTTCAATTAAATTTAAATAATGAATGGCTCTGAGACGCTTACATTTCAAGAGGAAATCGCTCAACTGTTGAGCATTATTAACGATTCTTTTTATTCCTACAAAGAAATCCTGTTGCGTAATGTCAATTCAATTTGTTGTGAAGCATTAGATAAATTTAGATACAAAAGCTTAACAAATCCATCAGTTTTGGATACCGCCAAAGAGATAATTATTAAAATTATTTCCGATAAATATACTCTAACTTTAAATATTATTGACACTGGAATCGGAAGGACAAAGACAGATTTTATCAACAAATTGAGATCACTAGATCTGGAACTAAGGAATTCATGATGGCACCTCATGCTGGAGATGATATTTCAATGATGGAACAATTAGGAATAAGTTTCTACCCATCTTATCTGGTAGCAGACAACATCCTTACTGATGATAATCTAATCGTCAGAAACATCATCTTATATAATTATTACTAAGTTTAGAAAAAAAATATTAATTAATTTTAATTATGTATAGAAGGTCAGGCAAAACTAACTACAATTCGATAGCAATATCTCATATGAACAAGTTTGGTGAGTCTAGAATTTTGAATAGTCTTTGATTGTTATCTAGCCAACGAACCTAACAAAAAGACATGAGAAAAGTTTAAAAGTAAAAATAGAGAATGAAAAGTGTAGTCAGAAACAGAGAGTGATTGAAAACTTTTAAAATGTGGTGACATGAAATTTAAAATAAATTAATTAATAGTATAATATGTTGGATGACTGTGGAGAATTGAATATCCACTGAACGTATATATAAACAAGATTAAAGAACTTGCAGCAATTAGACAAGAGGAAAATGAGATATGCAACCTTCGAAATCAGAGTATTAAAATTAGTGGGTGATGTTATTAATTCAGGAATGAGGATAGAGGAGATCGCCAATGAAATTATAACTGGACGAGTCAGAGACAGAAGATTAAAAGATGCGCTAACAATGAAACCAACGATGACAGCAGAAGACTAGCCAAAATATTTTAAATTTACGAAAAAGTGGAATCAAAAGAAAAGACGTAAGAGATTATGGTAATAAAGAAGAGTAGTTACGCGGAAGCAACAAGGAGAAGGAATTCAGAAACGTTTACAAGAGAAACAAATGGAAGTAACACCAATGTATTAAGAAGCCAAAGAAATTACAGAAGAGAATTTACCAGAAATAACGAAATGAATCATACGGAATGTGCAGAGAAGGACACCAGCGGTTTCGCTTAAACACATAGCCAAGAGATTATACAATCGATCTAGAGGCCTTCCTGATCCAAGAAACGGCGAATTACAGTCGAGCCAATGTTTTTGCTGTGGAGAATATGAGAATAGAAGACATGAATGTCCACTAAAAGATAAATGTTTGATATGTGGAACGGGAGGACATAATTTTCGTGATTGTTATTTATTAAGAAAAAAAGAACAACAGAACTATGAGAACAAGAAAATAGTAGCTTGTGTGCATCATGAAGAAAACGGAAGAAATTACTGAGATGATGCAGAAACAAGAGAATCAATTAATGATTATGCAATTCATGATGTGGAAACTGAAAAAAACACGAGGAATTCTATTGCATACATTTCATCAATGGGGTTGTAAAGGAAGAAAATCGGAATGACAGAACAAAAGGAATGAGGTATGCGACGGAAGAGAATGGAGCAAGATGATGATAAATAGTGTTGAGATTGGGATGTTTTGGGATTCTGGATCTTCGATTACAATGACGAATGAGGAAACATGGAATAAAATTGACAGTCCATGGTTAAGCAGTAGTGAAATCAAAATATATGGAGTTTTTCCAGGAACTCAAAAACCACTGGGATGTACAGAAGCAAATGTTTATTGGCACAATAAGATGAGGACTATCAAAATAATTTTTATTTGTGGGATAAGTACTTTGAAAGCATTTGAAGTGCAGTTGATGGAAATTAACAATATCGAATCCGAGACAAAGATTAGCAATTATACTGATGACGAGAGAAGGCAAAAAGCAAAAAAAGGAATTGGGAAGAAATGAATTGCCAACAATTAACAAATTATTAGATGAATTTGGGTCATTATTAATGGCAGCCAGATTTGATTTAGGATTCACAAGAATCTTAGAGCACGAAATTAATACATCTGGGAATCCAACAATGTAATTTCCAATATGACAACCGATGCATCTAGAACAGAAAATTGACTACATGATGAAAGAGATAACAAAAGCTGGAGTTATAAGACGCTGTAAAAGTCCATGGAGTTGTAGTGGGAAGGAAAGACGGCTCAATAGGAATGTGAGTAGATTATCGAGAGTTGAATAAGATGACAGAAAGAGAATCTTTCCCTATGCCTAACATATCTCAATTACTCGATAACCTATCAGAATCTAAATTTCTTTCTTCTTTAAATTTTGGACAAGCATAATATCAGGTCGCATTAGCAGAAGAAGCACAAGAGAAAACGGCTTTTAGTTCCAAAGAAGGTCAATTTTGTTTCAATCGACTTCCATTCGGATTATCAACGGCTCCAGCAACGTTTCAGCGATTAATGCACACGATGTTGGAGCGTATATAGTTTAATAGAGCAATTGTTCATTTAGACGATATTCTGGTATATGGGAAGGACCAGTCTGAACATTATGAGCGATTGCGAGAAGTTTTTAAAAGAATACAAAAAACAGGACTAAGAATAAATCCTGAGATGTAAGAAATTTACAAAACCAAATTAAAATTCCTTGGTTACACAGTCAGTGAAGATTGAATACAGACAAATTCAGAGAAGATCAAGTCAATTACAGAAGCGACGAAACCACAGTGTGCTAAACAACTTCGAACATTTCTGGGTTTGACAAATTACTATAAACGATTTGTCAAAGATTATGCTAAAATAGCAGCACCCCATACAATCGACTGGTTAAAAAATTGTGAAAACAGTTTTAGACAACTTAAAAAAGCCTTAACACAAGCTCCTATGTGCAAGAAGGAAAATAGACCAAGGGAAGACAAAGGAAATTTTAATTCCACGCGAAAGTTCTGAATTTCTAGAACAGATTGTGATGGATGTTGCTTTCATGGAGAGAACTTCAACCGACAAAAATTATGTTATCGCTATTATTGATGGGTTTAGAAAATTAGTAAGTTTAACAAATAAAGCAAACCAAGATGAAAAACTATTTTGAAGATGCTAATGAACAGTTAGATTTACAAATATTTTAAACCTCAAAGTATATTTACAGACAGAGGGTGAAATTTTGAAAGCAAATATTTGAAGGAAGAATAAGAACAACTAAGAATAAAGCAAAAATTTGCTACGCCATATCAACATCAGTCGAATGGCTTAGTAGAAAGATCTATCAGAACAATGAGAAATTTACTTGTGATGACGATGAAAGAGGGATGTGCTGGAAAACAGTGGCACGAAGTGCTGCCTTGAATTGAATGCAACTTATCAAAGTGCTACAAAATATTCACCATTTGAGATAGTATATGGACGGGAAAAAACGTTACACGCTAATTCAAGGATTAAACATCAAGTACGCGATATTTCGGAAGAAGCACAAACGAATAACAAGCAAGCTGCGCAAAAGATGAGGAAATTCGAGAACGACAAAAGAATTAAACGACATTTCGAAATGGGGGAGGAGGTACTGGTAAGACGAGAACCACATAGAAGAAACAAAAATGATATTCAATATGATGGTCCATATAAAATTCTTAGATTTCTGTCAGATCATCAAGTTGAATTGCAATATCCAGATACGACGCAGCACTGACGAATCGAATAGTTAAAGAGATGACATCAATCTTATGAAGGGGAGAGTAATGATATTACATTAGAGGCCAAAGACCAAATGTGAAGCAGTTCAGGGTATATTGCATAATTCAATACAATGTCTTAGTTATTGCGCAATATAAAAAAAATAAAATTTTTATTTTAATAAACATACGTGCCGGTTAAGGCTGAAGGGGCGAAATTCTCACCTTTAAAATTCTAAAACTTTTATTTCTTCAATCTATGAACGATAAGCCGGGGCTCAATCGTTAGAACGTGGGTCTATCTGAGGGGTGACATCCTCTAGGCAGTTAACGAATAAACATGGAANCAATACTTTTTTTGAAAAATCAACCAGAAACACAATTTATATCCATCTACAGGGTGTCCACTGGTAACAACAGACATGTTGCAAGACCATTAGCAACAAGAAATGTAAAGCAAATGTTTATATGTTTGCCATTTTGTCTAATAACTTCTTCACAATAGTTCCCAAGTTCTTTAGGTTCATTTGTTAATTTCTTTGTAGTCAACTGGAATTAATGCTCACTTTCATTGATATTTTCAAAACACGTTTTTTTATATATTTGCGAAAAAAAATATTAAGCCTTTAAGCCTTCATCAGGAAGATAAAACAAACTGAAGAAGAATTGATGGAGACAGTTGAGCATATATGGAATGAATCCGAAGATGAACTTTATTAAGACACCAGATCCGAATATTAGTCCTAATATATGTTACTTATATACTTATTTCTTTTAGTCATGCGATTTATAGGGACAGAAATTAATATTTAACAAATATTTATTAAATAAAATTGGTCTACATTTGAAACATTAAAATATGTATACCACTTTTATATGTTGACATTGTCTCCGAAAGTGTTAAATTATTAATTTAATTAATATTTAAGGGTTTTGTACTTACTACCTAATAATGATGAACATAATTTGTAATAAATAATTCAGTTTGATGAATAAAAAGAAATGTATACAAAGTGGGGAATGACTTTTAAATTGGAATGATTTTGTGTTATAAAATCACCCAATCGAGGCTGTGAGTAAAAAACTAAACAATCTATTGTTTTATTATTCAATAACTTGAAATTATAATTTTTTGAAAGTTTTTCTAAGACGTTAAAAGTTAAAATTCTTGCTAACTATTATAAGGAGGCGATCGTTCCCTATCTATTTATGTCGACCATTAACCACATTTTCCTAAAAATTACTATTACATAATAAAAATGGGATATCATAGAAAAAAAATCAAAGAAAATGGCATTTATTATCAATGATACACATTTTGAAATTGTTAATTATAGAAACAAAACTTAGAACTAGATTTAAGGACTCATTTTCGATTGTTTCGTTTCTTTCCACGCCGACGAGATTTACCATTATCTTCTTCATCTGAAGAAGCGAGTTCGTTTTTCGTTTCGGCAACTTCCGTGTGTAACTCATCACCCACTGTTTTGTTTTTAGCTCGTCTTCTTGACTTTTTAGTCATAACTTTCTCTTTCTCCTCCACCTTTTCTTCGTCTGAATCATCTTTCACGGATGAACTGTATTCTTTGTTTTTTTTATTTTTCTGTGAATTCTTTGTCACTTTATCGGTGTCGTCTTCGCATTTTTCTTTGTCAGAGTCATATTCAATTTTGTTAGCCTTACTAGACGATGCATGTTCATCGTCTTCTTTTTCATCGCCAGATTCGTTTTTTAAATTAACACTTTCATGGCCAAATTTATGATCGGAAGATATATCCAAAATTTTGGATAACTCAATAGTACATTTTGTTTCAAAATTCTCTTTAAATAAATCATAATTTCCCGGTTCAAATACTGCTTCCTGTTAATAGAAAATAATAAATAACAATACGTTTGTGATTTTAAAAACTTTCGAAAATGACCAAAAACTTGGCAAAAGAGAATCCATTAAGGTAATGGTACCCAACCTTTTGTAGTCAAAGATCACTTTTATATTTAAATTAAACCCAAGATCTACTAATAAAAAATAATCAAGATAATACCTGAAATTATATTGACTATAAAAATATTACATATTATAAAAAATAGTTAAACATACATGGCAAAAAAATCATTGAATCCGAAAATTAATGTGCAGAATGCAGTAAATACTTGTGTTTTGAGTGTTTTTAAATAAATTTTTTTTATATTGTATGTATTGATTGTTGTATTAAATTAAATAATTAATAAAAATTTTGAATTATTAAATTAAATTTTGAATGCTAAAATTTAAAAAAAATAATATATCAATTTAAGTATAACTTTTTAAAAATAATTAAATGTTTTTATTAAATAAAAAATTTTTTTATATATAATTAATAAATTTGTTTAAAATCCTTAATTTAATTAGTTGTTATATCCCACCTGATGATGACAGGAAAACTGCCGAAATATATCGTGAAAAGAATGTTTGATTGGCGTTATCTTATTATTATAAAAAAGGTAAATAAAAGAAAAATATTTTTAAAGAAAATTTTATCAAAAATTTTAATTCTTTTAAATCTATATTAATTATTTAAAGATTAATGAGACAATATTTCTTGCACACTATTCACAAGTGTGTCATAATCTGGATCCTAATGGAATCAAGTAAACGGTCATTCGTCATATGGCTACGATACTTGAATTTTATTACTTTCACTGGGAGAATGTTGCCTCGCAAAATAAGTGGAACCAAAATGAGATGTCACTTTCAATGTACACGTCAGGGTAAGTGGATATTTCTTTCTATTAGCGAAATTCCAGAAATTTACATTTTTTTACCTGATGATGAGCTTCATGCAATTTGTGTAATTATATATTAAAAATTATAAAATACTTGAGATCGGCGGGTTGGAAACAATTGTATTAAAGGAGGGTTACAATAAAGGGGTCAAAATTTATAAAGACGCCCGCTTAATATTTAAATTAAAACCTACTTAATTTTATTGGTTACTTCCTTTATGTTTCCATTTGAGTTTTCAATTTGAGTTTTGTGGTTTGTAAATTTAAAAGACCGATCTGAAAATAAATTCTTTTTATTTAAAACATGGTTTTCTATTTTGAGTGGTTGACGAAAATTACAGAATGATACAAGAGACAAAAAAGGATAAAGCCTCATTTTAAATGAGAAGTCTTTAATGAATGATTCGTTACTAAATCTTTTCCATTTCGCTGACATATGAACTTGGTATAAATAATGTCATATTTCCTTATATAGCAAATCACAAAAGTTGGATTTCTCAAAATAGTTCGTATTAAGATCAACACACTTTTAAAGACAAATTAGAAAATTATCAGTGCATCTTCTTTTGTAATTAATAGTTGATTTCTGAAAACTGACTCAAATGGTGTACTAAATAAAAAATTGACGACCAATATCAGGGTTGATGTCAGAGAAATTAAAACTTACAATAATCATTGTCATGTTAAAAGTGCATTTGGTTGAATTTGAGTATTAAACTATGTTTTTTTTCTAAACTTCTCAGCAGTTTGTATTCGGTTTGAATAGTAGGTTATGTTATTCTTAATGCTATGTGAAATATGATAAAATTAATACTGCAACCATCTTTAAAAGGCATAGCATTAACACCAACAATGTCTGACAAATAACCTCACTTCTTTTGAACTTACCGTCAATTAGGCTGGTGTTGGGGTTTAAAATTAGATTAAATTAGTTTAAAATTCTCTTAGACCTAGTGTTGGGGTTGGATTAGCTTAAAATCATATAGTTGTAGCCAGGTCCTAGAAGAAGTGGAGGGGGTCAGGAGGGTCTTGACATGGGCCTCTTAATTTAGGGGGCCCCAAACAACACTATTTTGATTGTGCGTTTTGAAGGTGCGTTCAGAATATTTTTAACCTTGCCAGTTAGCGTAGCGAAAGCAGAGGGGAGTTTTAGCGTACTGAAACGCATAAAAAATTATTTAAGATCAACCATGCTCCAGGATCGTGTAAATGGTTAGGCGACGCTAAATATTAATTCCGATATTGCAAGAAATGTGGACTATTCCGAATTAATAAGTTCGTTTACAGCTCGAGCAGCTCGAAAGGTTTATTTTTAAATTTATTCATTTCTCATTATTCATTATTCATTTTAAATTTATATAATTTTATTATATTTCGAATTAGATTTTTTTAAGTTTTGAAATAATAAATTTTTAATCAATAAAAAAGTATACATTTTTTTATATTTTGCATTATATAGGGGCCACATATGTCAGACCGGTGCCTCCAAGTGGCTCTAACAGGCTCTTGTTGTAGCCATAAGGGGCTAAGGTATAGTGAAATTAATATTAGGAACTAATAAATAGATAAATAATTACTATAATAAATTTTTAATATTATATAATAAGTATAAATTATTTACGATAATTAAAAATATACTGAATAAGGTAATTTATAAAATAATTAATTTTATATAAATTGACCAAAAAATTTTACAAAAGGCATAATGTTAAACTAAGGTAAAATCAAAAATAATAATCAATATTGATTTAATTGCTACCAGTGGAAACTAGAATTAACGAAAGGAAAACAGTTGGATTTGTAATTGTGTAATAAGAAGTCAATAACGAAATAGACAAGAGAGAAAATAATAGCTGGTGCCGTAATCAGAATTGGAAACAGCTGTCAATCAAACTACTTTAAATAGTAGAACATTTTAGAACGAGAGATATACAAAATTCAGTACCAATTTGCTAGGAATTTGCTACCAATTTGTTTGGAAATAAATTTTAAGAAGGTATATTGTAGGTAACGTTAGAACAAACTTGTTCTAATCGATCGCGCGAATTTCGGGAATCTTGGTCCTTTCACCATAGATCAGCGCTTTGATAACCCAGCAGCCCCAGTGTTTGATATCTTTATCTGAGGTCAGTTCGAATAACTAATTTCCATATTTAAATATCCTATCTTTAAAAAATGCGGCATTTTTGGGTGTAACAAATTAAATTATTGCTATTGTAGATAATATTTATATTTTTATCAATACACAAGTCTTAGTTATTCGATTAATTCATATAATTTATTTATATTTGAAATACCTACACGCTAGTATTTTATCTCTGGAGTCAGATAAAACAATTTTGTGTTAGAATCAAATATCTTAGTCCACTAGATTAGTCCACTGGGTGGTAACAGCGACAAACCGAAAAATATATTCAAACTAATTTTATAATGAATGATATGAATAAAATAATACAAACTTGTGAAAACTGTCAAAAAAGAAAAATTTTGGCTATTAAGGTAAAACAAGTACAAGAATTATTTAAATCAATAGTAGTTCATTTCTGTGAACCATTAAAAACTAATGTTAAGTGTAAGATGCATTTAAAGTTATTATATATTGTGTGTGTGGCATGTTGAAATTGTATAATTACATTGCTCGGGATATTATTTATATTTAGTTAAATTCTCCAATTGGTTTTTTTTTATTTATTTGTTTTGAAACGATCTTCTTCTAATATGCCGATGCTGCCGTTTATTCGACCACATGAAACATTTGAAGTTGGTGATGACGTGGAAAAATTTATAGAAAAAACATACACATTTTTGAACTTAGACAAACATCGGTAGATCACAGAGGAATATTTATCAAAGAGTTTTTATCAACGGAAGCAATTCAGAAATTTGACTAAACAGGTTCTGAATTACACTACAATATGAAAATCAAAAATGCTTTTATAAAGACATCAAATTTGGCAAGGGATCACAATGCTGCTTTATCTTATCGAAGAGGTGATTTGATTATGGAATTTTTAAAGAAAATCGAAAAGTTAGCAAAAAATGTAGTTCGACACAACATGACAGAAGACAATCTGAAAGTATTTTAATTAAACATGCCGTTGAGGATAATGAAACGAAGAAATATTTAAAGTTACAAGGCCTGAAAAGCTTCGAAGAAATGAAAGACAGAAATTCGATAAAATAAAAAAAATTGCTGCTATTCAGTATGTGGAGAAAAATGATGCAAAAGCTTCGATGTTAAATGAAGGTCAAACATGGAATCAACTGAGGCCTAAGCAACGTCAGGTGAATGAAAGAAATGAACAAAACCTTTATTCTAGACAACCGTAATGTAAATTACAAAGATCTCCAAATCGACAACAAACAAATGAACAGTTTAGAGAAAAGCGACAATGGATTTCACGAAATTCTAATCAACAAAATAGAAGGAATTCATATTAAAATGCTGATACTCGTCCAAGGAGATGTTGGGTTTTCAGAGAATAAGAATGTCCAAATATTTATATGCTTTTGGAGAGGAATACGAGCGATCAACCCAAATGAATTTGCTCCGACACCTGGAGAAGTGATCGGAGCCATAAACTGAATGTAAGTAATGTTTTGAGCACTGTATGTATTATGTGAATGTAAATGAATGCAATTTAATTTTCAATACTCCTGGTACAAGTGTGAATGGCTTACTTATGAATATTTATAATAACAATAATAATTTAGATGAAAATAAATTGATTTTCGATGTGGCACGTCCACGGGACAATAAATATAAGGATATGTGTAAGGATATGTGTTACGTCAGAAAATTATAAACCTTGTACCATTAAATATTAAATCATATGAGAAGTCGACCTAGTGTAGAAATTGAAATAGATAAAAAGAAAAATATGTACATAATTGATACTGGAGCAAAGATTAGTTTTTTGGAATACGATTTATTCAAAACTTTCGGAAATGAAAAAATGTAGAAATCTGATATAGAAGTGAATGTGCCAATGGTAGTAAAATAATTGTGATGTGAAAATCAGATGTAAATATTAATTTAGGTAATATTTCCAAAAATAATAGTTTTATGTTATGTTATCCCAAAAGTAATTGGAGGCATAAAATTCCTAAAAAGAATTTAATATTAATTTAAAAATGAATGTGAGGGATGCATATGAAATAAGTTTTTGATATAAGAATTTCCATAGATTTTAGAGCATTAAATTTAGTAACAGAGCGACCTATTTTTTCCAATACTTAATACGGAAGAAATGATGGACGTTTTTAATGGATCCAAATTCTTTGCAACATTGGATTCAAGTAGCTTACTACCAAGTTGAATTTACTGATGAATCAAAAAAGAAAACTGCATTTTCAACAAAAAATGAACAATATTGCTTCAATCGGATGCTATTTGGAATTGCTGCCGCTCCTGCGACTTTTTAGAAACTGATGAATAAATATGATCACTGAATTGGAAAGAAGCTGTAGTTTACATCGATGATATTTTAATAGAAAGAATGAAGGAGAAAAGAAATTTTTAGATCATATTATAAATACGGAAGATATAAGTACAGATGATTGCGATTAGATGCCTACAACTGAGCCAAGAATTAATAAATTAGTTGAGTATATTCAGCAGCAGAAATCTCATTAAATTATTTGCGAATATTTTTGGTTTTTTCTATGAATTTTTAAATGTTTCTTATTTTATTTTTTGTTAAAATTTAATGTTTTTATTTATATCTGTGAAGTTTGAATAATATTGAAGTAGGTAATGAAATAATAAAGTTGTTTTATAGTTATTATATAAAAAAAATCAATTTATTAAAAATAATTTAACAAATAGAAATTATTATTAAAAAATGTGGGTCACAAACAAATTATGAAATATTTGGTAGGTCGTGAGTTAAAAAAGGTTAAGAACCCCTGATATATAATTTGAATGATTTTTAGCCTTTCTTGTTTGGCAACCAATTGGCATAATTCCATCTTTTTGAAGATTTATATCCATAGAACAAACAAACCCACATAAGTTTCACTTTTGAAATTACAGTTTTAAACTTTATTTAAAACAATTTCACTAATTTAACTAAAATATAAAAAAGACAGCAGATAAAAGCACACATAGGTAATTATCACACAAAACCAAAACATCTGATTGGACGCATACCCTAAGAGAGGAAATGCTCCAATTAATTTCAAAACAGTGGCCAGTAAAAACGACTGGGTATTAAAATTCGGAGCACCGCGAAGTATACATACTAATCGAGATAAGCATTTTGAAAGCGCTATGTTGAAATAACTTAGTAAATTAGATAACAGTCAAATGAAATTTTCAACCCCGTATCACCTAACGGATAATTAAAAAGATTCCTTAATGATAAATTCCATAGATATTGTATTGAATTAATTCCAGAAGTCGAATCTGTGTTGAACTCAACATTCCAAAAATCAGTTAATAAATCTCCTGGCTTACCAAACAAAATCTTGAGAAAGAAACAAACACATTATTCTCACAAAAAGATTTCAACAATATAAGAAGATTCTTCATGATATCTATCTTATACAATGACGATACCTCAGAAAACAATGCATGATTTTTTCATTTAATCGAATCAATCTTGCAACAACCATCACCTACTCTGGCATACCTAAAATGGAATACTATAATTGAAAACTTTTCAGTTCCTGAACAATGGTTTAAAAAGCCAAAAAGCAATCCAAAACTTCCCGAACTCAGAAAAGAATAAGGTAACCTGATCAAAAAAAATCATCAAGACTTTAAGAGCATACAAATTCCAATACCCAGCAGATCAAACCGATGTAATCAAATTATTTCAATTCGCCATAATGAGAACAAGTCGAAATTCCGTGATCATTTCGTTTAAGAAAGGAAATTCCATACCTTAAAAAAGAGTTGACTCTTGCTCAGTCTGAAAATCAGCAGTCAGCAATCGAGACCGAGGATATAACATAGCCGCAAATAGTGGAAACGCCTACAATAGAGAACGAAACCACTATTATAAACCAAAGCACAAAAATATATACGATAAACTTCGAAATTCCCACAACTCCTCAGCAAACCAACTCGACAGCTGTAGTAAATGGAAATGAAAAGAATAACATCAAACTCCACAGAAAATACACCTCAAGAAAAAAAACATAAACTTTCAGGAGGTGGACTAACCGAAGATGAAAACATTCAATCATTTGACGGAATAATAAACAATTATCTCGAAATAAACTGCAACACCGGAAGATGTAGAAAAAAAATACAAAACCGGCGATGGAATCATCAACCACATGATAAACAAACATGGACAAAAAGATGAAAAGAGATATTTCAAATGCGTTCGATGTACAACCCTAATCAATGAGGATGACATAGAATCCCATATAATAAATCACCGTGATCAAGTTGTCAAAGAGAAACAGTAGAGCAATATAATCATTACACCAACTGAAGATGATATCCCAACTGATAAAAGCTGACTATCATTACCTGCTATAGAATCATATATAAGGTTCATCACAAATAGTCCAATAGCACATGGGACTAATATCTGCTATATAAACCCCATTTGTGCTGGTAATATCATAGGTGGAAACAAAACGGTAAATACAAATCGAAACTCTTGTTGGATGGAACGAGTTGATCCACTGGAATCAATGACACTGGACAGTGTACCTTGCGAAGAAATTTGACTACAAATCAACAATACTCGACCCAGATAACCAGAATTGGGCTTCAAATAGACCGACTACAAAGAGACCAAGATCAAAATGATTGAAAGAGTTATAAAATGTTCACGAAAGACTTAATGAAAACCATCATGGCTTCAACACATGAAAATCAAGACAAGAAGCTAGGATGATTGTGCCCCTATATGCCAACCCATGTCTTATTGCGATATATTTATTATATCTTTGTTTTGTTTTATTAATAAATATTTGTTTGTCGCAAAAATATATATCACGAATGATTAGATGTGCCAAATCAATTTGAATTGATCAAGTTTGTTCAAAAGAGAATAAATGTAGAAATTTTAAAAACTGTGATATTGTGTTAATTAGAAAGGATTTGCATAATAAAGACCATCATAATGAAGGTCAGAAGTATTAACCAAGCAAAGACATCAAATAAAAATACCAAGTTGTAAAATATTAACAAAATGGATCAACTCTTTTAAATGGAGGGGAATGTAAGAATCAAGTTGAATTTGTCGTGTAACTAATTTAAAAATTGCATAATTATTAATTAAGAATTTAATAAGTATTATATGTAAATAATAATTGTAAATAATATACAATAACAATTTAAATGTAAATATAATTATATAATAAGGTTATTTAAGATAATAGAATGTTTGTAGAATGAAGTTGTAAAATAATCCTTTTGTTTTAATCTTGCCAATAATAAATTTTAGATTTTAAAAGTATTTTAAATTAATGGATCCTATTAACACTCAGCCCATGCAGTCTAACAATAATAATGAATTGATTAATATTGAAATAAAAAATGGCTACTATTTTTTTTCTAAAAATAATCATTTGGCCACCCAATTTAATTTATCTAAATCAGAATTAATTTTAGTATAATTTAATTAATAATCATCAAAATTAATTTAAATCGGTCTAATTTAATTAATGATACTCTAGATCAGTGCTACTCAAAGTGTGGTACGCGTACCGGTGCCGGTACGCGAAGAGATTTTCAAAGGAAAATAAACAAATGTAAAATTACATGCCATGAAAAACAGGTGGGTCATGTGACTGATATTTTTTGTTTATTTATCTAATAAGAATACAGCATGGTAGTAATTTAATTGGAAACAGTTATTATATGCACTTTATTAAAAGATTTGACTGATATTTTACTCTATGTCACACATCTGAAGACTTGCATCTGAAGACTTGCATGACAATGATTAGTGATCTTAAATTGAATAAGACTTCATGTCATCATGATTAGTCGTCGCTTTTTTTCCCATTTCCCTCTTGCGATAGCTAGATTGGCTAGTCGGTCCCTGTCGAATAAAAAAAACATCTGCCGGTACGCCACATCAGAAAGTTTGAGAAGCACTGCTCTAGATGATGCATCAGATATTGTTAGTTCAGATGAAATTGTAGAATAGGTTGTATGACCCGTTTTTATCACGTAGATACTAAATCTGCGAAGAAACAACTTGGAGGTACGATTAATGGATATAAATGGATGTATTTAAATTCATTGGGCAAAAAATTATATTTGCAAACATGTTATTGGAATAGCGAAACACCTCAATCTGTGTAAGATACCTAATAATGCTTTAAATATACCCATTGGTTTCAAGCAAAGCCGACACCGGCTAGCTTTAACGACAGCGACATTAAATGTTCAACAAAATGAAACGGCAATGAATGAAGTTAATGCGACTCCTGCAACAATCATTCATGTTGCAAAGAAAGGTAGACCAAAACATAAATAACCTGAAATGGATAACCTAAAAAATAAAATACTTACTAATTATTTTATGTTGTTTTATTTGTTTTCATTTTTTTGGTGAAAATGTTTTATTTTGTTTTTTTTTTTGGTTTAAAAAAATTAAATTAGACAATTAAAAATTATATTTAGTTTAATAAAATTAAATTAGATGGGTAAATAAATTAATTTTGGAATAAAAAGATTTGATGGTTAAAAAAATTAAATTAGATTGTTAAAAAAAATAATCCTGATAAAAAATTGGTATCCGTCCAAAGCTCTAGTAGCTTCTTTACATCAATAGGAATAGTGAATAAATTATTACTAGAATTTAATGATTATAAAATTAGAATTTAAAATCAAAAGTTTAATAAAAAGTATGAAAAATGAGTTAAATGATGGCAAAAGCCTTGATGAATGTATTGAATTTAATAGATCTTTACAAAGTTTAATAAAAACTTCATTGAAGTCCACATTCTTTACTTTAACAAAACCGTGAACAATACAATTGTTGGTCGTATTTATAGCTCTGGTTCCAAATCCTTCACAGCTGCAAGAAAACCTATTTTACAATACACAAAATTGTGATAGATGGAAATTATGTATTTGGAATTGATGAGCAGTCGTCCATGTCTTTTTTTATAACAGTCGTTCATGTTTCATTGAATGTTTCAAAATCGACCTTGCAGCTTTGAAGGTAAATATGCCAATTCGTTATTGAATAAAACCACAAATAACAGCATCAATCATGGAAACAACTCTACGCCAGTTTAATTATTTGAAAATATAGATCTACATCAATCACCATCTAAAAATGGATTGTGCAATATATTAACCGCACTCAATTTTTTTTGCAGTCTTTAACAAGACATTTTGAGAAATTTCCATATCAATTAAAATTGGTAGAGATATTTGGAAAAGATGAGCTACAAGCCTAACGGTCAAGGCCTACCTCTTTTTCGTGAAATTAATCAGGATACCGTTGTCAATTTCGTTACGCGATCCCTATGTTAATTGGGAAATCCAAAAATTGTCAATCCAAAAAACTAGCTAATTTCATTTTTTCTAGTTTACACTGTAGTTTTATTCATTTAAAATGATTTACGATCATTTGTTGGTTAATCTCAATTACTAAGTCCTAAAATTCTAATTTTAGTCTCTAAAGATATGAATTTGTATGTACATTTGATGTGATAATACCTATGAAAAATTTTTAATAAATCAGAAAATTATTAAAAACGAAATCATGATCTATTGCATAGTTAATATGTATTTTTAAAAGTTATTACTAGACTACGATCTTTTTACGGTTGTCACATGTTGAGAGGCTCAAAGTAAGACAAATATCCAAATTGTAGGACTGTCCTATCAAAAGTAGGATGAGTGTCATCTATTGCTAAAATAAAAATCCATATATGCAATTAATGTTTTTTGTGCACAAAAACGAAGGATTTTTTTGTTTTTTTTCTTTTTTTCCAAGTTTGTGAAATAATGGTAAAATATATAGTTAATATATGAACAGTAAGAACAATTGTGATGTAATAAATAAATTTTCGTTTTCTAAATGTTATTATTAATTGTTATTATTAAATGTTAATGTTATTATTCTTTGTTTGAAAACTGTTTAAAAACATTTTATTTATTTAATTGGTAAAAGACTTGCATGCTATTTTCAGCAGAAATTTAAAAGCAATGCATTGAAGTGAGTTATTGGATTTCAGTATAAAGAAAAGAATAGGGAAGAAATCAATGCACTATGCAGAGATAACACTCATTGTTTCGTGAAAATGCTATCAAATGTGTATCTGGTTGTTCCTACAAGTCACAATTAATGAAGAAGGTAAACGGGCAAAACCTTCTGAAGAGAAACTAACTTCTTGGATCGATTGTGAGTATCTTTGAAATAAGATCTAACGTGGTGGGTACAAATAAAAATTTTGATTTTTTAATTGATTTAAGTTCATGTTTGTCAATCATTCCACAAGATAACAATGTGGAGTCACCAATTCAAAATTCAGTTGTGTAAATGGGTCAATTATANAGCAGTCGTCCATGTCTTTTTTTATAACAGTCGTTCATGTTTCATTGAATGTTTCAAAATCGACCTTGCAGCTTTGAAGGTAAATATGCCAATTCGTTATTGAATAAAACCACAAATAACAGCATCAATCATGGAAACAACTCTACGCCAGTTTAATTATTTGAAAATATAGATCTACATCAATCACCATCTAAAAATGGATTGTGCAATATATTAACCGCACTCAATTTTTTTTGCAGTCTTTAACAAGACATTTTGAGAAATTTCCATATCAATTAAAATTGGTAGAGATATTTGGAAAAGATGAGCTACAAGCCTAACGGTCAAGGCCTACCTCTTTTTCGTGAAATTAATCAGGATACCGTTGTCAATTTCGTTACGCGATCCCTATGTTAATTGGGAAATCCAAAAATTGTCAATCCAAAAAACTAGCTAATTTCATTTTTTCTAGTTTACACTGTAGTTTTATTCATTTAAAATGATTTACGATCATTTGTTGGTTAATCTCAATTACTAAGTCCTAAAATTCTAATTTTAGTCTCTAAAGATATGAATTTGTATGTACATTTGATGTGATAATACCTATGAAAAATTTTTAATAAATCAGAAAATTATTAAAAACGAAATCATGATCTATTGCATAGTTAATATGTATTTTTAAAAGTTATTACTAGACTACGATCTTTTTACGGTTGTCACATGTTGAGAGGCTCAAAGTAAGACAAATATCCAAATTGTAGGACTGTCCTATCAAAAGTAGGATGAGTGTCATCTATTGCTAAAATAAAAATCCATATATGCAATTAATGTTTTTTGTGCACAAAAACGAAGGATTTTTTTGTTTTTTTTCTTTTTTTCCAAGTTTGTGAAATAATGGTAAAATATATAGTTAATATATGAACAGTAAGAACAATTGTGATGTAATAAATAAATTTTCGTTTTCTAAATGTTATTATTAATTGTTATTATTAAATGTTAATGTTATTATTCTTTGTTTGAAAACTGTTTAAAAACATTTTATTTATTTAATTGGTAAAAGACTTGCATGCTATTTTCAGCAGAAATTTAAAAGCAATGCATTGAAGTGAGTTATTGGATTTCAGTATAAAGAAAAGAATAGGGAAGAAATCAATGCACTATGCAGAGATAACACTCATTGTTTCGTGAAAATGCTATCAAATGTGTATCTGGTTGTTCCTACAAGTCACAATTAATGAAGAAGGTAAACGGGCAAAACCTTCTGAAGAGAAACTAACTTCTTGGATCGATTGTGAGTATCTTTGAAATAAGATCTAACGTGGTGGGTACAAATAAAAATTTTGATTTTTTAATTGATTTAAGTTCATGTTTGTCAATCATTCCACAAGATAACAATGTGGAGTCACCAATTCAAAATTCAGTTGTGTAAATGGGTCAATTATACCTGTTTATGCGTAGCGTACCATACCCTTTTTCATAATTCCGCTCAAATGAGAGTTAACGTGAACTTTCACAATTGTTCAGACGATGACACCGATTTAGATTTATTGCTAACCAGTAAAAATCTATCAGAGTAAATGGTAACTCGACAATCGAAGTTATCAAAACTAATACTGTTAACATTCCCATTAGTACGGAGAAAGCCTTATCGAGTAAATTTCGAATTGTGTGTCCATATCAATAACAATGATCTGAGGAAAACAAAACATCATATTCCAACTATGGCAACAGCACAGGTTACTTGTAAAGTCAGAGTGCTTAATTCTAAAATAATGAAAGCTGCAGAAGTAGAGTTCCGATAGTTCAAACAAAAGGAGCTATGTAGTGTCCTATTATTATATAATTAATTATTTAATTATAAAAAGAGTTGTTTGAATAATTAGAAAAAGACGAATGTCAGAAATTTAAATTTGGAAATAAGAGAAATTGTGATAATAATAAATTATTGAATTTCTAATTTAAAAATCCTTAACAAGTCTTGTATTTTTTAGGAATTTTCCATACATAAAGATGCGCTGATATGAAAAATGGTCCAATAAAAGAGAAATGAATACATGGGATGTTTGAGGTCGATCGGATTATTTCCCCCGGACCGATAACACGATGTCAGCATCTGATAGGGAGTTTGTTATTAATTAATTAATCTAATATCTTGTTCGCATGTCGAATGATTTTTTGTTGGTGTTTTGCTAGAGTTATAATTTGGAATTTTGATCGATAGAGCTTGAAAATTGTAATTTGTCTTCTGAAATTCAAATTGTTATATATGGTACCAATACTTTTATCTCATATATTCTCTTTTTGTTACGACTTTTCTCAAAGAAACTGATGTAGCTGATTTCACAATTTGATTACCATTTCAAAAGTATGTCGTTAATTAATGAAATATTCCAGAGACAGTTAATTTTTTTTAAGAGATACTGCTCGGAAATTTAAGACAGCGAAAGCTTAGTCCGGATGTATGTGGAATATTTATTTCCGATACGTCAGACTTATCCAAAGTCGATGTTCCAATTGCATGTTTGCTCTTTAAATCTCTCAAATCATGTGGTGAATCTTTTGTTTTGTACAGAATTTTTTAAAAATTGAATAGGAAAATTTTTGTAAATTCCACAAAAATGTATATGATTTTGGAAATAAAATCCATAACATTCAATTGGAATTCAGGAAGCCTAATGAAAAATCAATAAGAGATGTAATAAACTGCCGTGTTTCTCATATCTTTATTAATTAATTTCATTTTTTCATAGTTTCTATAATAAAACATTAAAAATAGACAGTTAAAGATGGGATTGACGTGCCGGTTTTCTGAGCTAAGGATCCTGGTAATAATTGTTTGATATAATAACGAACGATCATAGCAAATCTCTGGCATTAATACCGAATTATTTTGATTAAATGTCAGAATATCAATATCACATTCTAACTCGGTTCCTTCATTGCAAAAACCACCACATGAGCTATCAAATTCACTTTCGAACCCCATTAAATTCACGATACACAAATGATTTGATTATTGAAGAGGTGTAAATTTTAAACTTATTAAATAAATAGGAAACATATTTAACGAATAAAATTCCTCCTTCCATTTATACAGGTCTGGATTAACAATTAGGTAAACAAGGCACATACCTTGGGCACCAAGTGTTTGGGGGCACCACAAGTCCTCAAGAAAAATAATTTTTGAACAAATTTAAATCCAGAAACAACTGACAATTGAACAAGTTCTATCAAAATGAAGAAACTCATTATAATAAAAATTCACATTCAAGTTTGTTACAATCTTGAATGCTTAAAAATTAGGCGTATAAAAATTTTTAAAAACTCCTGGTAAATTGAGGCAGCAAAAAATTGTTGCGCAAAATTAACTTCGACGATATACTCAATACCTTTGCTAGATGTAAATATCGAGAAAAAAACTTTAAAATGTAATTGGCAATATCTTTTTGATTTTTTCATCAAATAAAACATTAAGTATCTTTATCTATTATTATTTCAAAATTTATTAACTATTAATACAGAAATACTTTATTATAGGTTCTATATGAGTGATAGTAGTACAAACTACAAACATATTTTATATATATATATATATATATATATATATATATATATATATATATATATATATTTCGACAGAATCACTGTCATCTTCGGGTAGTGTTGAAATCAAACTAAATCAATATAAATTGCTCTTTTTTAAACAAACCACAAAATTGTGTTTACTAATATTAATCAATTGCTTCAGTCGATAGTGATCAGGAACTTGAAAACGGAGATGACGGGCAGTCATTCCAATGTATGTGGCATTGCACCCATGACATATATATTCAAAACCAAGATCTGAACACCATCTAATCAAGAACCGAAATAGACCAACTTCACAATTTATATCATACATATCCAATCCAATCACTGACAGTTTTTCTTTCATTAATTTTCTACATCTCTTAATCAATTCCAAAGTGCTTCTATTAAGTATCGGAAAAAACAAAGAGTAACTTTCAAATTTATTATAACAATCACTAAATCGATGGCGGTATTTAGAATATTTAGAATATTAGAGGAAACGGAATAGTTTGTCAAATAGATGAATCTTTATTCGTTCATAAGGTTAAAGCTCACAGGGGTCGAGCTCCACAAGAACAGGTATGGGTATTTGGAATTGTAGATACGAGTTCTATACCCTCGAAAGGGTACATGCAAATAGTGGATGATAGATCTGCCAATACCTTATTGCCTATTATTAGCTCAATATGCCTCCCCGGAACTATCATTCATTCAGATGAATGGAGAGCATACAATTCCATATCTTCTTCACTAGGATTTGAACATTTAACAGTAAACCATTCTGTAGAATTCATTAATCGTTCCAATTTGTGTCATACTCAAAACATTGAGTCATATTGGAATAAGCAGAAGTATCGAATCAAAAAAATGAAAGGCATTTCAAAAAACGATCTGAAAAAATACTTGTGCGAATTTATGTGGAGAGATCATATTTCTATTAATCCTTACTTCGGAATAATCTCTCTGATAAAGAATAAATTTATTTTTTAATTATTTTATTTTAAAAAAGTATTATTATTTTTCTGGGGGGGATATTATTTACCTGATCCTCAAAATTTAATATTTCCTTATTACATTCTACCTTGTTTGATTCTTTTTATAAGCAATATTTAAATAATACATGTTTCACTACACTATATACCAGGGGTGGGCAAGTGCGGCTCTTTGATGAGCCATGTGGCTCTCTAGGACCTCATGCGTGCCCACCCCTGATATCTATATATATATATATTGGATTTGGTGCTTTTCGTTAGATATTTGTTAACAACTGTTTACTTTGCATAATATTGAACATACTATCGGTCACGGTCAGTGAACGATCAGGGGCCCGGGCAGAAGGCACGTCCATGTGGGTTTGTGCCTTGGCCACTAAAATGACTTAATCAGGCTTAATTTTAGTTAATTTTAAATTAAATAATTATATAAATAATATGAAACAGTTTTTTGAATTTGTTATCATTTATTTATTCATTGATCTTTTTAAAAAAATTAAATATCTAAAAAAGAAACTAACTATTTTTAAATCGTGATCTTGGAGGGTTTCGCTGATTACATTTTCGCTGTAATTTAACAATTCTCGTTTAACAGCTTTGATTTGTTTTTGTGGAACTACGATAATGACCGAAAACAGCGCCATATCAATTGGTATTTCCGATTTTCGTTTTAGAAGACGAATTACGTCCAATGACTGTAAAATTATTTGTTATTTTTAGCTTAAAAACCCCCAAAAATAGCTTAAATACTAAGAATTGATTTTCCGATTAAATTTTTCAGTTAAATTTAATTAATAAATTATTTTGTGAGAGGAAACCTGAATTAACAATTAATTAGTTTGATTCAATCGATATATTAATGCAGCCACTTGTATAAGGATTATAAGGACATATAATGACAGATAAAAGAAAATGGAGACTTTGACTATCTTATGCTAATGTGATTTTAGAAATTTCAAAATTTATCGACCCGGATTCCGATTTTTAATTTAATTTTTATAATTTGCTACACTTACCTAATTTATTTATGACTTTTTGATAATGATATTTATAAAATGTAAGTGTATTCGTTAAAAATTAAATAAACACTTTAAAATAAAAAGAAAAAGCTTGTGACATTTTGGGACATTAACTAAATCATATTTCGTTATTTCCCATACGTGTTCGTGGTCTAAATGGAATTAGATCTCAAAAAAGAATGGCTTCTATTATGCCAAAGATTATTGAAGCTCTTAAATTAGATTTAATAATTTTAAGCGCGGAAAAAACGCTCTACTGAAACTTGCGTTGGTGGTAATTATGTGACAGTCTAAATTCTGGTTTTTGAATGATTTAGAGCAGTGGTGGCCAACCCAAATCAATCGAGGGGCCAAGTTTTCGGAAAAATACTATCACGGGCCACAGTAAATTCATTTAAATAAATATAACTCGTTTTTACGATTCAAGCAAACTTAGAATCAATTTTTTAAATTAAAAACATGCTTAATTCGAATATGAATTCTAAAAAAGACAATTATTGATTTAATGTTTAAAATTGTGTCCGGGCCACATCAAAACGCTTCGCGGGCCACCGGTTGGCCATGGCTGATTTAGAGATATCGCAGTATTCTAACTTTTTGGAATCGAAAATTTTTAAATAATAAAAAAATGAGTTGGAGTCGGTTGATGTTTTACAATTTTAAGAAATTTTATGATATATTTTAGACCAATGGTCTCCAAACGTTCTATCACGATACACTGATTAGTCGATCTCGATAATTTTATAATTTTTTATATATAATATTTGCAAAAATACTAGATTAAAGGTTTGTGTGCTAATGTTTATGTGTGTATGAATTTGTATCCCCGTGTATCTACTTTACTTATTGGACTGAAAAAACGTAAATTTTTGATTAAAATTTATTTAGAAATATCTCTTTCTTGCTTACATTTGCTATGTAAAATTTTTATAATCAATATAATTTCGATAATTTTGACTATTTTTTATTAGTAGATTATTGGTCCAATTTAAATAAAGTAATCTTTAACCACAAAAAGTTGGAGAGCATTGTTTTAAGGGATTTATTATAAGTTTTGTCAAATAAAGATGTAGCAATTTTATGTAAATTTTAAAATATTATAAATTTTATCAGTTTCTATAAATTTTTGGTTATTATGTAATAAGTTATGTAATAAGTTAACAAAAACACAAAAAAACCTGTAAAATATTAAATTTTTTTTATATTTACATAATATTTTACATTAATTTCGAATTATATAAAATTGAATTTTATAATTATTTCATGTAGATATCGAAAAAATAAATTTAATATAAAACATTATTAAATTTTAATTCTAAATATTTACTTGTTGTTTAGCCGACTTGTTCAACTTTAAATTAATATGACAATCTTTAATCATTTTTTCAATAACTCCAGATGGAAAACAAACTTTAGTACTAGGATTAAGAGTTTTACTAGTAACAATTTTTGCTACGTCTTTAGTTAAGTTTTCTATTTGAACAAGACGCTCTTTTTCAGTCAACTGTAATTCTCCTTTTTCTAGTATCTAAGATTATAATTAAAATCAGAAAAATATGAATAAATTATTAACAGTTTTGCAAATATCTAAAATATTCGTTGTCTGAAAAGCTTCCTTTAAACTTTCTTTGCTAGCAATTTCAGCTTTCGAAACGTTTACATAAACTAACTCAGATTGTAAAACCTCGTTAACTTTGGTTTCTCTGAAAATTTTAAATTATGATTACAATATTCTAAAATTTACAGTTTTTGACGCCACGCTATAACTTTGTTTGGATAGCAAGCAATCTCAAAACGATGGCGTTTTTTATCAACCTTAACTATTAACTTCACAACTGATACATTTGTCAATCGTTTTTGGTTAGTTGGTGTGAAAAGTGCCATAAAGCTAATATCCAACTAAAGATTAAATAGAAAATGTTTAAATGAGATATTAAACCTTAATATAAGCCTTAAATCTGAATATTACTCTAATTAATATTAATATTAAAACAAGCACTGGTTAATAAAACATTGTTGCCCATTTTATACATATTCAAAAATTTTACATTATATATTATATTATATTATTATTTTTAAAATTTATAAAAAAGTTTCTATATTTAGTATATGATAAAAATTATAATTTATGTACAGTAATTTTTTTGAAATGAGTTTAAAAATTAAAATTTATTAGAATGTTCTAAGAATCAATCATAATTAGGAAAAAATTTATAGATTTTTTAGAAATTCCCAATCAGTTGCTAGCTTTTAAAAAAATCATTGTTTTGAAGGTCTACCATTTTGAAGTTGATATCCATTGTTAGTTAATTTGTTCTGTAAAAAATGGTATGATTGAGTATATACTAGAAAATTGTTGAGGCCAACAGAGTCTCCGCAAAAATAATTGTTTGGGACAGTTGGCGTGCGTGTATGTCGTATATATGCGGTATGTATAAACTAATAACAATTATACTACAAAAAGTAATTAAACGAAACAATATAATCACAACTTTTATTAGATATAAAATTAATTAAGTGACCTTGTCTTTTTCCTTTTTATTTTTTTGAATAGAAAGGTTTTTTCTGGTTATTGTACTGAATAATTGCCGATTGAATATTCTGTTTATAATTCGAATACAATTGTCAATTGAATATTCTGTTTATTATTCGGATACAATTGCGATTGAACTTTTTTCTTTTAATAAATTTGCATGAAATTATTTATTCTTCTCCGCTTGCAACGTGCAAGATTGTAATTTACATATAACCAATCATAATAATACAATAAAATATAGCGATGCATTGCAATGCAATAAAATATAACAATACATTACATCCATCATGGCGAAAGGATATAAATTGAAACATACTAATAATTCAATTGCTAAACAAAATAACATCATTGGCATAGGACAATCTTGTCTTACCCCATTATTTATTTTAACGTTCTCTGTCAATTACACCTTGCAGTCATAATGTGTCTTACAATTATTGTATAAGTCCTTAAACACGTTAAGCGTGTTAGAATTAAATCCTAATTGTCTTAGCGTTTGCCATATCAAATTGTGAGGTACGCTACCAAGTGCTTCTACAATGTCTAACCACATAATATTTATATCTTTATGCGCATTGCTCTTTGTTTGATCAGAGTCAGAACTGTGTTGTGTTCTGAGGATCCGTCAGGAATCCCTATAGCTTTTTTTAGTACTTATGAGGTTTCCTATTTCTATCCAATGTAGTAGTATTGGTCGCTTAAGGGTGTGTCATTTACATTTTTTTAATGTGTCAGGGGTATTTATAAATGTTGAATCGACTCCGCCCTAAACGCCTTCACGACTATTATCTCTATCCCATCTGTGTACCCATGGCGACGGATATATTGGTGTTGTACACAATGGTTGAAAACAATGAGCAGGTGAGCTCTATTGCTAAAACTACTCCTCATTGTATTTTCGTTTCGGGTTCTAGACTGCCGATAGAAGGTCTTACGTCATAATATTTCTCCTACCCGTGTTGGAGGTTGCAGCTTCTTGCGTTCCTTCATTTTATTATACTTGTTTTATTTATTCTCACTGTGCTATGTATTTTATTTTGTATTATTTGGAATATGACCATGGATTTTAGTTCAACTTGGTACGATTTTTATGTTATGTATTTCCAATTCATTAAAACAAATCTCAATTCTCGGTTCTAGCCCAACAGTAGTCTGTTATTAATTATGTATAAAAAATCCTATATGCATTATCTAATATTGCTAGGGGTCTCCATTGTGAGACATCGTGGCTATTATTTTCCTTACCAGATTTTATGATTAATTTTGTTTGAAATTTTTTTCAATTATTTGGTGTGGCTATATTGATAATAATATTATTAAGAAGGGCGCAAAGGATTGTATGGTCGGAATCAATGATTTCCCAATCTCTATATGCAATTTTGTCTCTACTTGGTGCACATTTTTATTTAATTTTTTTAAAATATTTATTAATTCGCTTACTTTTACTGTTTTAAAAATTGTTTTTTTTGATGTTGTGTTGAGGGCTATTATGTATATTCGAATATTGTAATTTCTTTATTAAAATTATTTACAATTTTTTCTTTAGTGGAGGGGGTTTGATTTTATTAGTATTATTAAATATTTATTAAAAAGAACTTGAAGATTATAAATCAGTAATATATCAAAAAAACATCAATATATTACTGATTTTTCAGCAATCTAACATTTTCAGCAATCAATTTTTCCTCTCGCTCGGCTTGCAGTATTTTACGCTTCTTGTTTCGCTCGGCACGAGTCGGCTGCCGGCATTTGACCTTGGCTGGTTGCACCGGGAGAGTGGCCGGTTTTGGCAATACGTCAGATTTTGGAGCCACTTGGCTGACACCGGTGATGCTGACATCAGGAGTTATGGACGATAAGAGTGTCCACACAAATTTTACATGACTTCCCCATTGGTTGAGCGAGTTCTATCGGATGATGATGATTCGGGAAAACGTTATCTTTCTCAGATATCGGATGTTGATGATCTTTTTAGTGATGGTGGCCTGTACGTAAACCTAATGTAGAGCTCCCGATTGTTCTTTGATACGTAGTCATTGCGATCGACTTTCCTCGGCCAGGCTATTGCGGCAGTGTTCGACACTACCCAGCTTTTTCCTCATCTCCTTCATTTGTGTGGGCGTAAACCACGCCCCTTCAAACTCATCTATCCTTTTCTTTAGCAGGCCAATCTGTCCTTGTAACGTTTTAATGATCTCATTTTTGTCTGCACATGAGTAGCAAGGTTTGTGTGTTGTTGTAGAGGTGATTCTGGACATTTTCTGTAAAATTAATAATGCGATATCAATCTACACGCTGTATTAGATGACTAGGAAAGAAAGAAAAAAATGAAATTATGAGTTCCGTTAGAACTCCAATACCTGGTGAAATCCACGAAAGACGTGTAAGCGGTAAGAGTTCGCGAATGTTGACGACATAGTTAGAACATTACGTAAAGAAAATTATTTTAAATGAATTAAATCGTGATTAATTGGCTACTACTAATTTAACTCAAGTTGAAACTTGTCGATAATATATGATTTACGTTAGTGATTTAAGCTATATTTAGCAACTAAAGAGGATCCAACCAGAGTTTGAATTATGCATTAATAGTAAATAAATAAAATGATGTAATTTGTATTTAGTAAATTGTTCCTAACCACACTGAGGTCTGAATTGTTTGGGAATCTCGTTTGATTGCAAATGATCTATGACATATTAGTTGGTTATCAATATTTAAACCAAAATTAGAATTATTATACGCTATTCATTGACTGAAAATGATTTAATTCTTTGTTAACAATTATTGTCAATTAACTAAAGTTCGAATTTTTTAAAAGATCTCTAGTGGGTGAAATTATGTTGCATTATTTCTCAGTAAACGTGTGCATCGGATTTATATTTGTTTGTAATATTTTACAGAAACCCTGTAATATTTTGTTAATTCAAAGTTTTCAATGACCATTCCTCTGTCATCTAAAAATTACAACAGACCACCTGACAAAGACCACAAGAGCTTGTTAAGATGTGTGTAAGTGATTTTCTTTCCACTTATCGTAACCTCTTTAATTTTTTTTATTTGATGTATACCAAGCACTGAGAACTAATGAGATCTTGAATTTAACAACAACTGGGCTATCCAACTTTGATTCTTGACCTCGACCAAGCTACACAAAATCGAACATCATTTATCAATTGCATGTGGGATGAAGGCTTTGATTGCTTTTAATTGAGATATTGACGCGACTCAACTACTAATAATCGTTGTTAGACTGGTAGAAGAAAATCAAGTAAATAGCCTCAATTCCACAGGCTTGAAAGCTGTGCATATTAATAAATTTTCTGGAAATCTTTAAAGTTTGCTCGAATGTCGTAAATGAACTCAAAAATTTCCAAATTCTTGATAGTGAATGATTATATACAATTGTATAAACTCTTTTTTCTCCTTCCTCAATCATTTTAACTAAGAAATTTATCGTGGGTGTTTGGAGTTTATTCTGTTGATGTGATAAAATAAATTATACTTTTTGAATTGCATCAAATACATTCTGCACTATAATTACTCACAAGTTGCACTATAATATAATATTATAACATTATACTAATCAGGTATGCACTATAAATAACATTGTTACACTATAAAAATTTTCTAAATGCACTAAAATAATCTTTTTTTTGCACTAAAAAAATCTTTTAGGCACTAAATTAATTTTTAAAATGATCACAAGTTGCACTATTTTTAGTAGCAAACTGCACTATATTATAATATTTTATAGTGCAACATAATACATGCCATTTATCAACATTTTAGTACGGTATCCAACAAAAATGTAAAATAGTAATGGTAAAAACCAAGTTAAATCAATGAAATGATTTTTAATTTATTTGTTTTTTTTATAGAACACAGTTTATTTATAGAAAACGGTAAAGCCATCCTAACTGTAAAACAAAATGACAAGAAGAGCTTCCGTCGAGTAACTAGTTGTTACTTTTTCATATTTAAAAATACAGAAGCCGCATCGAAGTTATGAGAGAGACGGAAATAACATATTATTTAAAGAGAAGCCGCGAAAACACTGACTTATGCAAAAATTAAAATGACATGATGCTCTTGCTATTTGAGTTTCAGTGAAAAATAATTTTAGTTCAGATTAAAAATTATTTTAGTTCAAGTCAAAAATAATTTTATTTCAGATTAGTTCAGTTCAATAATTATTTAAGTGCTAGATAATTTATAAAGTAAAATATTGAATAAAAAATGTTTTGATTTGAATTATTTTCGTAAAAAAGAGAACAACATAGTGCTCATTAAACAATAAAGTAATGTTTAGAAATAATATAGTGCAGTTTGCTATTAAAAATAGTGCAACTTGTGATCATTTTATAGTGCAACATCAATTATCTTTTAAATTCGTAAAATCTTAATCATTAATTTCATAATTCATTAAATTTTTTTACAAATAAATTTTAACAAACCAAATCAGTATACAAATTGGTAAAAATAAAAAAATAAAATAAAATAAAAATGCAACATCTTGAAATTTTAGTTCTCACGACTTTTTATGAAACTTTATTTAGTTTTATAAGTATGTAGCAAATTTGATATACAATGAAATAAAGGTTTAATAATTTATTATTTGATTTATTTGAACTATTTATTTTAGAATTTTAAATATTTTAATTGAAAGTTTTGAAATAAATCTTGTTTGAATTTTCCTTTTTGTGATTTTTCTCTATTTTGTCACACACAAATCATCTCTTTCAGCCACCCAATCCAAGCATTTCAATTTAAAATTATTTTTTCTTAGTAATGTACTAAATATCGATTATTATTAAATAATTTTATATTTAAAAGCATTGGATAAAAATTATATATTTGAACTAAAGAAATTTTGATACATGAATTCCACATATTTTTATAAATCAATGTTTTGTTAAATATTTAATTTTTATTTTAATGTGCTATTTAAATCAAATGTTTATTAAGTTTAAAATTATAAACAATTGTTAAAATGCGCCGTAGAAAATATTCAGATGATTATCGACATTATAGACAACCATATTCTCCAGAAATAAGTCCTCTAGAACAAATAGCAAGAACAGCATTGGAATTACAAAAGCTTCTTGGAGTCGATTCTTTTGATACAAAATATTCGGATTCTGCATCTAGAATTAATGATGATTTGTGGTATAATGATAAATATTATTCATTATGTGTCAGCAAAATTCCTCACCGACTTTCAGATTCTGATATTCGTGATGCAATCTATCATGAATGCAAACAATTAGGGGATTTCAATGTGAAAATATCATCATATAATGGACAACGAGTTGCATATATTAACTTTAGGTAATCACAATTTTAATTCTTAATAAAATGGAATATCGAATTAAATTATGAAGGTCGAAGGAAAATTTTATGTGCTTTGTGTTTCTTTCGATTTCTAATGTGATCGTCTGTCTTTGTGTTGTGTTAATTTTTTGGAATAGCTTTATCATGAGACATTTCTGTCACTATTGTTTGCAATACAAGATGTATCTCTTGCCAAATTTATTCGATCATTACATTGCATTTTATTCAAACAAAATATCTCCATTGTGAAATGGATAAATTTGAAATGTCTTTACCACCTTGCGTCAAATAGAAAATTTCGTCTTAATGGTGAACTTTATAACGTTCAGGGTAACTAATTTTTTTTAATTTTTGGAATCTCTCGAAATATTTATATAGTTTTCCTTGTAGATAATAATATAAAATTCAGTGTATAAATGACGATTTAAATTTATGATAGTATTTAATCATATTTCAGGTTATTATGATAAAAATTATGTTTTAGTAATTTAAATTAAATTCCACTTACCTTATTGTGACATCGTATTTCTTTATTTTTGATACTTGTGACACATGTAGATATTTTCCAATGGTTGAAAATTTTAAAGTTTCAAATTAAGTAATAAGCTTAAATTATTTAATTTCCAATTATTTTTAAATTTTTAATTGAACATTAATTATTAAAATGATAGGTAATTTAATAAGTTCAAAATTAAATTCAATTTTATTTATTTACTTTTTATAGTAAATTTTTATATTTTATAAATTATTTAGATCTTCAAGATACGCAGCAAAAGCTTATAGTAGCTTAAAAAATTTCAAAATGGATTCTAAGCTGGTGCACGTGGAACCAGTTACACAAAATTCATTAAATTCTCGATCTCCAAGAGCTGTGCGATCACGGTCACCACAGTTATCTTATAATCATGACAGTTATTCTCAAAACAATCGCCATTCGAACGGGTCATATTCTCCTGTTCGTTATGGTCGTCACAGATCACGTTCTATGAGCCGTACATCAAATAAAGTGACTGTCAAAGATCATAAATCTAGCTATTCAATTAAAGATACTGCTGTAATCCCAACAAGAACGTTATTTGTCGGAAATCTCCCTTGCAGTGTTACTGAAAGTAATTTGAAGGAGTTATTTGGAAAATTTGGACAAGTTACGGATATTGATATTAAAAAACCTACTTCAAATCGTCAAGGAAATTCCTATGCTTTTATAAAATTCGAAAATCTAGATATAGCTAATCAAGCCAAAAATGAAATGTCTGGTCACTTGATTGGAAAATGTCAGATTAAAATTGGATTCGGTAAAGTTAACCCAACAAATTGTGTCTGGGTCGGTGGATTAGGTCCCTGGATTCTTTATGATGCTTTCGAAAAAGAAATGTTAAGATTTGGATTGGTTAAGCATATTGATTGGCCCCATAACAAAAACTATGCATATGTTCTATACGAATCCGTCGATATCGCAATAACAGCAGTGAACAAATTGAGGGGATCTCATTTCGGAGACGAAACTAAACCAATTAAAGTAGATTTTGCTGATGCAAATGTAATAAAATTCAATTCGAACATCAAATCAGATATCGATAATAAACATCATGAATTACTTAAACGATCAAATAATAAAGATACAACTGTTCTCTCTCCCCAAACAAAATCATCCTTATCAATAAATGATGATTTGTCGGTAAAATCTTCGAAGTCAATATCTCAGTTAATAAGTTGTTTGAATGATGTTTGGACAGGAATGATAGTTTTAAAAAATAATAATTTCGGTTGTCGTTTGTACATGTTAAAAGGTGAGCAATCTCTAATCAATGAATTCATGCTTACACAAAATAGTGATAGTAAAAACAATATTGATAATTTGACAATAACTCAGCGAATGAAGCTAGACATTCAAAAATTAGCAGAAATGAGTCAACGCATTGAATTTGCCGGCGAAAATGGATTTTGTTTAATGTTGGCATCATCATACATTGTTGATACAAAATTGGTCAGTGATTCTAATCAACCTCAAAGGCCATTGAAAAATTTAATCACTTACTTAAGGACTAAAGAGTCAGCGGGAGTTATATTTTTGAAATCGAATAATTCTGATAAAAATTTATCAGGAGTTTTGCATGCATTTCCTCCATGTGATTTTTCATTCGACATTTTATTACAAAAAGCTCCAAATCTGACAAAAGATTTTTCAAAGGATGATTTTCTTGTTATTCTTTTAATTAGAAATTCTACATGAAATTCATTTAAAAATAAGATTGTGATACGAATTTCTTGTAAATTTAATCTATAATACGTGTTTGTATATCTGTTCAATTGCATTTTACTGTTATGTAGTTCTGATGATATATAATGATTATATATATATATATTTATATATATAACATAATTATTAGCGCAATGTGAATTAAATTGATTTTCTTTCCAGAAATTATTTCTTGATCCGACGATCAATGCTTTTAACAAGATAATTGAAATGTTTCCTGAAATTAGACATTAATGGTTTGCAATTCTATTTAAATAAATTTTGTGGAATTTTGGTTTGATACATATTTATAAATTTCTAATAATTTAAATCAATAAAAATTAGGAATTAAACTTTATTAAATAATGTTATTTTGTACAGCTGTTTAATATTTTCTATGGTTATTCTGCCTTAGTGAATTAACTAAGTTAATTTAGATTATCTAAAATGACAGTTCAAAATTGGAAAATTTGTTAATTGTTGCTTTATATATCTGAAATGTTCAAATTAAAATTTTTATTGAAACTGATTTTAATAGGCATAGGTATTGAAATTAATTGACAAATATACCGAATAATTATTTTTGTAATTGAATATTTTAAGATAAATTGTCATGTTTCATGTTAACAAGTAAAATTATTCATTTTAAAAAAGGGAAAATATATTGGTTTTCTCAACAAACTGAACATTTTAAAATTTTAGTTTTTTTTGTTTACACTAGTTCTTACATTACAAATGATCAATATAAGAAGCCAGACAGTTAACGAATATTATTTTATTTTTGTAATTATTATAAATGTAATCTAGTATTGGGTGGTGTAGCAAAATTTTTCCCATAAGCTTTAACCTTCTTTGGCATTCTCCAACACCTATATAATTTTGTTTTCAGCATCTTCAAAAAGATAGTACTTCTTAAATATGTTAAAGAACTTACTATGGAGCCTCTTTGCGATACTAGGTGGAAATATCGAAATCAAAGCGTAAAAGCAGTGATTTTTATGATGCTCTTTTCAAAATATCAGAAATTTCCAAAGATCCACAAATTAAAAGCGAGTATTTTAAATTAATGAGTTTTTATTATGTTTAAATATATGTACGCATGCAAATATTTGGTTAGAATTTTCATCAGTGTATCCTCAATTAATTAACTGAAAACTTTATTTCACCTCAAATTCATCATATTACTCCATGTAAATTACTTATATTAACCAAACGATCATGTTTATATGTTACCTCAAACAGTAGGGAATTCTAATAAATATAAAAAATTACTCCAAATGATAAAGAATATATACCAAAATTATTAATGAATTGTCAATAAATGATCATGTATTTCTTCACAAAGATATAAATTAACCAATGAATTTATTAAATATTTTCTGAAAATATTTTGCTAAATGACTAAAATGACACAGTTAACCAATAAATTAGTCGCTCGAAATAAGAATTCGGTAAGTTACATTTAAAATATTCTAATTATTCACGAATTTCTGATATATTATGTGCGAGAAAAATACTACGACACTATTGCGTAACAGTGGCGAACGATGAAACAATTTTGTAAGTGGTGCGTTGGATTAGTTGATTCTGGATGCTCCCAAATGATTGCATCCAGCAGGCTTGCGAGAGGTAGAGGCGGAACCAAGGACGTCATGTAAGTAGATGGTCGTAGAGTGCCTTGGGAAGGAGAGAGTCAATGCAGAATATCCGTGCAGGGATCATGTGTTATGGTAAATTGTTTAATAATGAAAAATCTCGTAGCAAGAGTCGACGTTGTTCTAAGACTTGATGCAATAGAACTTCTTGGAGGCGTTCGGATCAATAATGAAGGAGGGCAGTTTTGTGGATGTGCTGCCTCATCAGTAAAGCAGAACCAAGCAACAATTGGAGATGACGATAACTTTTTTAAGTAGTTTGGATTTGAAATTAGAATATCGCAAAGGTGATAAACACAATAATGCCGACGCACTATCACGACTGAATATAGGAAATTGCACACGATGTCAGATGAATCATATTGATGCTAAAGCAAAAAAAAATTATTCAGAGGTTATTCAGAGAATTAGAATTAAGCGTTAGATATCCAACTATTACTGTTTCTTCAACTGGTGACATAAATTCTAGAAACAATATAATCATTAAATAAAAGCAAAGAAAGATAAATTATATTATAATTTACCATATATCATGTTTTTAAATCTAGTCATCTTAAATAAACTTTACAAATAAAAGAAGCGAAAAGACTAAAAATTCGAGTTAATTATTTTACTAATGAATCTTTTTAAACCCAATTAAATATTTTATTCTCAACTTTAAAATCAAAAGACATTTTCTTTAAATAAATCAATTTAAAGAAGCACATTTTAAAAAATATTTTTATAAACTATAAATTAAATATTATTTTACGTTTTTATCAATTATTATTGTAATAACTGTTTTTGCGTAAAGTAAACAAACTTAACATGTCTTTAATAAAAGTGCTTTATTTTTAAAAAATTTGAAATGCTTAAAGTTCTTTTTGATAAACAAACTTTTGAAATTCTTGCTGCTTGTATTATTAGTGGTATGGGAATGATATTTTCCGGGAATGTTCTTGAGAAATGGCGAGTAACGGTTTTTTTCTACTTGAAATTTATGAATTAAGTTTCTATATTGAAGTCGTCAAATGTTTTCAACGAAAATGATGTTTTATGGATTGTAATAACGCCTTTATTAGGATTAAAAGGAAACATTGAAATGACACTTGCTTGTAGATTATCGACAAAGGTTTATTAAATATATTTTTGTATTTTTATTTTCTCAGGTAAAATTAGGAAATTTCAAAACTCCCTGGAAAGTTGGTTATTCGAATCTTGTAATTATTCAAGTACGATTAAATTAAAAAAATTATACATTTTATTAATACAAATAATAAAATCTTAATATATTCTTAGGTAATTCAGGATTTTAGTGTTCGAAATTAATAATTTTTTTAAAATTAAAATTGAACTTTATTCAAATTGTTAGTGACATTTAAAAGTGAAAGCGATAGTTTTCAGTATCTGACAATGAACTTATTAAATGAGTTTGAAATTGGTTGCAGAATTTGATTCAAATAAAAACCTATATAGTTTTGTTCTAGTTGACGATAATAGTGAACCTGTCGAAATATATTGTATAAGTGATGTTTGAATGGAGATTTTTAATATTTAAATAAGTCAATTGTTTATGTTATTAATCATTATTATTATTAATTATTATTATTAATTATTATTAATTATTATTATTATTATTATTATTATTATTATTATTATTATTATTATTATTATTATTATTATTATTATTTATTATTATTAATTATTATTATTATTATTATTAATTATTAATTATTATTATTTTTTATTAATTATTATTATTAATTATTATTATTTATTATTATTATTATTAATTATTATTATTAATTATTATTATTATTATTATTATTATTATTATTATTATTATTATTTCTTATTATTAATTATTATTATTAATTATTATTAATTATTAATTATTATTATTTTTTATTAATTATTATTATTATTAATTATTATTTATTATTATTATTAATTATTATTATTAATTATTATTATTATTATTATTATTATTATTTATTATTATTAATTATTATTATTATTAATTATTCATTATTGTTATTATTTTTTTACGACACTTTTAGATACAAGCACTAATTGTTGGCCTGGGAGCTGCAACGTTTGGATTTATAATTAATTTGTTACTTACATCTTCAGATGCAACTTTGTTAGTAGATAAATTTGTACGGCTTGCGTATGTAAGCTTGCTTACAGCATCGATATCATCTTTAATTTTAGGTATTCTATATGCTAGATTTTTGTTAATATTTATTGCATTCTATTCTATATTACAAAATCATTAGGTTTTTAGCTTTAAATCTGGTTCCATGTGTTCCTTTAACAAAAACAACTTAATAATAAAAAAATTATTTTCACAAAAAACAAATTATCTATGATTTGATGTCATTTCGTTCTCAAATAATTGACTATGTTTAAGAATGAACTTTAACTTTATAAATAACACTTTAAAATCGTGGTCATCGAAATGTTTTGGGTAATCAAGTAGAAAAAAATAACACAAAGTACTTTTATAAAATGTCGAAGTATGAAAGATGAAAGTAAATTTATTTTTCTGACCTAGTTAGAATTCTATAATAAAGGTGGTAACCAGCGTTTATATTTATATTAATAAATATATTTATTTATAACAAATATTTATTTATATTTAAATATTTATTTTATATAAATATTTATAATAATAATAACTAGTCCGTATGTTTAAAATCTTGTTACGCTGGATAACACCTTTATTATAGGATTCTAACTAGGTTGGAGAACTAAAATTTCCTTCACAAAATTCCCATAATAAAAATGGTACCAAACTAGTAACAAAATTAATTGTCGTGTTCTATTGTGTCTATCGTGTTCCTTGTTGACACCGGCAGAATGAAATTTTTAAATTTAGAAATAACGATGACTATAAAATTTTAAAGAGCTATTTCTTCCATTTTAAATGATTTTTCTTAAAAAATGAAGAAATATTTGGCTATTAAGTACATGAAATCATTTTTGTTATCATAAATGTATAAAAAATGTTCATAAAAAATTCATAGATAAAAAGCATGTATAATTAGATTTTATTAACATTATAATTTTTATTAATAAGTTAGTAATTAATTATATAAAATTTTTACCTAAAATTTATACGTCAAAATTAATTTAACTTAAATAAAATTACTTTGTCAAATGGCCTTTAACGTTTTAGTATAGTGGTTTTGTGTATGTTTTTTAGAGTTTTTTGAGATTTATAGTGTACGTGTGTTGGTATTTTATTTTTTTCATAAGAATTGTTTTTTTTGCTTTTCTATAGTAAATATACTTAATTTATGCCGGCTGCTCATGACTTTGTCCTTATTTCAAGTAAATGTTTATATATTTTTTCTCTCTCTCTCTCTATCTATCTCTCTCTCTCTCTCTCTCTCTATATATATATATATATATATATATATATATATATATATATATATATATATATATATATATATATATATATATATATATATATATATATATATATATATATATATATATATATTTATTTATTTATTTAAATTAATTATGTCTTAAACCGTAGTTTATTGATAGACGCACCTTAATTTATAGTGTATACGTACTAGGGCTCAAAATAGGATAATCACACACAAATAAAAAGGAATCACATACACCAGAAACCACTCATACGTTTCCTATAATATAAGAAAAAATCAATAATCTTACATTATAGAAACATACATAATTTGATTTCACGCTGATGTCTCGTTGGTAGTGGTAGAAAAAATAAATACTGCACACAAACATAACACATACTAAAAAAAATGCAAACTTTCGATATATAGAAATGCGTCGCTGAGATACGTTTCTATAATAACTTTATTTTAGACAATTTTAAGGGAAAAAATGATCGCTGAAAAGGTTTTTAAATGTGTTTTTAAAGAAACTACGTTAAATTGTCATGAAAATGACGAAATATCATCGTAAGAATTATTTTTGAATTAAAATTAAGTTAAATATTCATTAGAATTTCTGATATTTGTTTTAGAAATATTTTAGAAAAATACATTTTTGGCGATTGATTTAATTATTTAATTATAATTAAAAGTATATCTGACTTACATTATATCAAAATAATTCCAAAATAATTATAAAATAAATTTCATAAAATTTCCTTAAAAACCTGAAAATTAATTAAAAATAATTTATTACACAAATGTTGACTAAAAGAAATCTAATATCTATATGGATCAAAATTCAAGTCTTAAAATTTACTAAAATTAAAAATCTTACCTGAAAGCCATTTCAAAAATGGCTAAAATAAATTTCTAGAAAAATGAATAGTGAGATCAATTGATGTACACACTAACCGCCACTATAGAAAATGTATCTCAGTGGTGTTTGGTGTACAACAGTGTTTCCCAAAGTGGTGGTCCGTGGACTGGCAGCAGTACGCACCATGGATTAAGAAACTGGGTAAAAAATGGTTAGCCTAATTTAAAATAGGGCAAGCATGGATTTATATAAATTAAGGGTCATATAAAATGAAAATTGATTAATAAAATAATAAATTTTGCTAGTGGTCATCCCAAGTGAAAAGTTTGGGAAGCACCAACATACAAGATAATGTACACATAAACGAAATAGACAATATATAAGAAGTATATCGACAATAATAATAACATAATATTTAGTTGTGCTTATTCAAGTCCATAAATTCTGTTGATTATCGCTGATCATTTTCCGCCTATTTGTTGCGTTACAATGATATCATTGTTTACATTTGATGTATTTCCAGATACTAGAAAAACTTTACTGTTGACATTTTGAGGGGATTTATCAGTGGTTTTCAGTGGCAACAGAATTGCTTATTTATTGAATCTCGATTGAGCTTTTGGACAATTTTGATTTAGGGAGAACCTACTTAATAACAAATTGTGAATTTTGAGCAAATATTTGTCGTCACAATAAATTTGTGACGAAGTATATTGCTATCATTCTGAAAAAATACGTCCTTTCATCATAGTCCAAAATTGATTTAGACAATTTTGTTCAGCTGGTCATATAATATTTATATAGATTCTGATGAAACCATTTAACGGCTTATCACATTCTGTTTGATTGCAAAATTGAGTTTTTCATATTAATACTTTATTAAAATTATTTATTAAAATCTTTTAATTTTTTGTATTAGTTTTATATTTTTAAACTAAGTTACATTTTATTTGAGCCTTCACATTTAATTAATACTTAGAACTTAAGAATTTACACCTTGATCATATTTTTAAATAAATTTTATTCTTAAAATTTAATTGCACAAATAAGAAGCTATATTCTTGATTATCGACTACTTATCATTTTGAAAGTAACATATTTATAAATTAATTGAATTATATATTTAGTGATCATTGAAACAATTGAAATGTATAAAATTAATTTTAAATTGAATTTTCACGTATCTTAAATAGGAAACAAAATCATCAAGTTTCTATTAATTTAAATTTAAGATATGTATTCAAATATCTTTATTAATGTATTTCTTGAATTTATCATCAACTTTTCGAGATAGTTAATAATTCTTAATAAAAGGGCCTCTGCTGTGCGTAGCACTGTCACAGACATCTTTATGTTTGAGTCAGCGGAATGGTTATCAAGACATTTCGGAGGAACAATTTTTAAAAATCGAGCTGCTATGTTTCATATAACTGGCGCTCCTCCAAAAATTAAAATTAATGATTATTTTGATATAAAACATCTTCTTTTAGAGTTTTTTGTTAGTTAAATTTAATCAAAACATTAAAATCTATCCAGTCTTATTAAATAAACATAGAACTCACGCGATAGATAAGTGACATTTCAAAACATTTTAGTAGGCAGGCTCGTTATTCATGTTAATTAATTAATTAAGAAAAAAATTAAATATATTTTAATTTTTATAAAAATTTATTTAATTTTAAATATCTGAATAACGCATTTGAATAAAGGCAACATAAATAAATTTATAAAATCCTAAAGAGATGAAGCCGATTTGTGATTTACACCATCATTATTCGTTTTTCCATAATAAAGTTTTGCATGAATAAAATGTATTTTAACGATTTTTGGAGTATGATAAACTCAAATAGACGAAAGTTACATTTTCTATATTTTCTGTCGTTATGTGATTGCCAATTCCTGCTCCTGATTTCCTTTTAGCATCAGATTTGTAGTGAAGAGGGGATTATAGAGTTCAAACCACCGCAAAGGAACCAACTGAGATGATGATCATTCAATATATAATTTGGACATTTTGGTGAAGAACGATGTAGAAAATCAATAATAAAATTTAGAACTCCCTTCTAAGATTTTATTTGATTCGTTTTATTGAATGCAGCTCTATAATTCCTTTACTTAATTTACTTTCCGGATCTTTTAGAAAGAAGTGACCTTTACATGAGAAAAAAGTTCCATACAAGGCAAACTAAAAATTAGAAGTAACAATTGTTATTCGTACAAGCGACAAAAGCTCTAAATCTGAACTTCCAACATACAAATCAGGGTTAAGTTTTAGAAATATCAAAAAATAAGTCACGTTAAAGACTCATGTCTGAAGTTTCAGAATGTACTAAGAACTTTATAAAACATCCATATTTTCGCTATTACTAGCTGATTTCGATAAATTCTTCAGAAAATTTAGAAAAGTTCGAGAAATCAGAGTTATACTGAGAATTCAAATATACTTTAGAAAATAGTTTCAATTGCATATTCTTTTTAAAATCTCTAAATACCTAACGGATATTTTTCAATACTATAATAAAATAGGATCATGTCCATTATCTGTCACCTAGGTGGCAGATAATACCCATAACATTGAATTTAAAATTAATATACATGTGCCTTAATTGACTAATTAATATACCCTTGCGACCAGTACCCATATAGGGACAAAAAATATGTCGGATAGACTCTGACTATATATAAGAACTTACAATATAAATAATTGAATAAAACTAATATTATTTAGGTGGCAGATAATACCCATGTATCTTGTAGATAATGGACATGATCCATAAAATATACATATTATGTGGGCACTTAAAATAAATTCCAGAAATAATAAGTTAGTTACATGTATTTTTATAAATTTTTTAAAATTATAATTAACATCTTAAAATTAATGCATTTAACGAAAAAAATATATTTATTAACTACCGTATTTTCCGGCTGCTTTTTACAAAAAAAATATAAATTTTGGTTTATCTATGGATTTTACAACATTTTCCCGTTTTTATGTTAGGTGCGTCTAATACATAACGATGTGACTTATTTAACGATGCGACTTATAGCCCGGAAAATACGATAAATCAAGCCACAAAAGAAACAACAATACTTATAAAGTACTTGTTAGATATAATTTCTTTCTTTTCATAAAATTATCTATCCATATGCTGCTTCTTTTAATATCAATACTGTTTTCCTTGTCACTTTTTTAGTTGATGTTTGTCCTTCTTCACCGGTTACAAGCTTGGAGTAATCTTTTCTGAAACTTCATGTAGGCTTCATCTTTTTTAAATTCTATTCAATAAATTTTTATTGTAAATTTATAAATTTTTCAATATTAAATTTTTTAAAAATTTTATTTTTTAACATTTTTCAGATTTAATATTTTAAAATTCGATATCTCACAATATTCAAATTGATAATCGCATTTTTATAGAAAAATAATTTAAATTTAGAAATTAAATTTTGTGAGTAAAATCACAAAAGCCCAATTAGTGGCTACAATCTCCATTTTGACGAATACTATTCTAATAGATCGTTTGTCCGTTTCAGTGATTCTATGGTTATCGTTTGTCATCAGTTATCGACAGGCTCCGTTTTATATGAATTAAACTCCTTGCTAAATTACCACTAATTTGTTTTTTATTACTAAAATATTCATAAATATTATTGTTATAGAAATAAATAATAAAAATATAGATAATTAAAATAATTGTTCTGAGTGTAATGTATTAACTTCAGCCGAATTCTACAATAATTTTCGAACCTAGCGAATTTTTGGCGTTTCTTTAAGTATTACCTAAACAGTTTGATAATAGAGTATAATATAAAGCTTTTAGTAAAAACGAAAAAGAATGATGTTTACAGTTCAGTGGAGAAATCTGCGATATATTAAATAAGATAGCATCCTTCACTCATCTATCAAGCTCAGGTTTCTATAAACATTTTATAAAGTTTACTAGAAGATTGATACTTAATATTTATCTTATATTATTAAATATTAAGTTAACACTTTTATTATACTGAAAATCAAAATCTTAGGGTTAAATATTTAGGAATTATAACAATATTCATTGTTTACCATAGTTGGAAACTCAATTTTGATCCGGACAACATCGCTACCCCGTTGGCAGCCGCAATGGGAGATACTGTAACGTTATTTGTATTCTATTCAGTTTCTACATATTGTCCAACTGAAAGTAAATTGAAATTGAATTGTAGTAAATTGAAAAGTTTTGCAATAAGGCGATGTCAATTTTCACCATTATGCTACTTTGTCAACAACAATATTTTGTTTTCTCCCATATTTATTGACCTTGGTAAATTGGAAAGAATTTCCAGGATGGATGCCAATATTATGTTCTATGATTTTGTCAAGGTAAATTTTTTATTTTTTTAAATGCTTTTGCAATATTACATTCCAGTTTATCCGGTTGGATACTTAAAAAGTTTATTTTTCGTATAAATTATTTAGCAACTCTTCAACCATTAGTAAATGGTAAGATTAGATTTTTAGCTCCATCAATTTATAAGTATAAAATTGTTCCAACATCTAGGAGTTGGCGGTAATATTGCTTCAATATTTTGCAGTGTTTTATCCACAGATTGTCATTTATCGGAAAGAAATGGTGAAATTCATTATAAAAACACCAAAAGTTTGTATTTAATTGTTTTTCAATTTTATTTGCATTTTATTTATTATATGAGAATAGATCAATAAATTTTTAAGGTTATCTAAAAATTTCGGCCCACCTTTAAAAATTATTCTGCATATTGCCATTTAACTTCAAAATGTTACCTCTAAAAATTCAAAATTCTGGATCCCAATTAAATTTTTTACAAAAATGTTACATGTTCAATAGGTATTTATTTAATTAGTTTTTTTCATACAATGATAATTAAAAAGAGAGATTAAAACAAAAATTACGGAAAAGCATAACAGAAACTATGATTTTAAAATACAAGATTGTAATGAAAATTTTCATAAAACTTTTATGAATTTTTTAATGAAATGTAGTTTGAAGTTATATTATGAATTTTCGGCTCCATGCTTTATAGGTTTGTGACCACTGGAAATATTTCGAGATCATATTTGCAACTATTTATTATTCCATAGAAATCTTCCAATTTGTAGCAACTTCCAAAATTGTTTAAAGATAATAAGGATTTAATGCTGTTTACTCGTAACACACACACACACACACATATATATATATATATATATATATATATATATATATATATATATATATATATATATATATACCGCACTGTACAAGCATCCCGCCTAGTACAAAGAATGAAATATAAAAGTCAATCATCCACACCCATAAATACAAAACGTATGTAGACGAATAAATAAGATTATTGAGCACTCATTTGCATCAATTTTTCGATTCAGAAATAATAAACATTTTCCAGAATATTTCATACAGCTGCATTATTCAAATCAGGAGACTCATTATAAACATTGCTTTAATTACTAACTATATATAAACAAAAGATTTAAAATGAAATTAATTAATGTTAAAATACTTTTTGACTGCGACCCCATTTGGAGGCGACAAATTTCAATGTGGCCTATGGAAATAAAAAGGTTCCCCACCCTGGTCTATAAGCTATTTATGCAACTCAATATTTTACATAATTAATGTAGCATTTCATCAAATATATTATTGTCTAATTTTTTTTCAAATGATGTGTTATGGGTTCTAGTTTTTTGGAATCGTTCAGAAATAAATCAGCTTGATTCTAAAAGTAGTGTTTACAAATATTTATATTTTGCGTTTCCTGGCGAAGATTGCTTGAATTTCCTTCGATTCTAATAGAACGTAATGCTTAAACCCTTTGAATTTATGGTGACTGTGCTATCGGGTGGAAATTACACGTCACTGAACATTGTTTCGATCGAGATTTTACGAAATTTGGATAGGTGATCTGTCATTTGGGCCTATGCATTTTAGTAGCGCTACAATTTAAATGCACACTATTTTAATGTATTTGCACACTATAAATGCTAACTATAAATAATAAATGCTAACTATAAATAATAAATGCTAACTATAAATAATAAATGCTAACTATAAATAATAAATGCAAACTATAATAAATAAAAGCTAACTATAATAAATAATTGCTAACTATAAATAGTAATGCTAACTATAAATAAATTATTTTCTAACTATGTTTGTTTTATTCATAATAAATACTTCTTTGTCGTTATAGCAATGGTGGAATTTAAAAAAAATTCAGAGTTTGACTTTGTTCCAGAATACTGTTCTTCAGGAAATGAAGATGAAGAACACGTTTTAAAACTTGAAACTCGAAGGAAAAAAATTTGCAAAGACTGGAAAAGAGCAAATGCATTTGCAAGTTCAAATGAAGCTGAGGATTTTGTAAAAAACGAAAAAGTGTGGTCTTGTTTTCGGATAAATAAAACTGTAATCGCTATAATCGTGTTAAATTTCGTGGGGAACAATGTTCAGCCTCAGTTTACTTGTGGTACGAGTCCAGCACTAGTGATGTTGTTCTATACAGATCAGGACATGCACATGATTGTGACAACATCAAAACAAGAACAACAATGACAGATACCGTCAAAGCTGAAATTGACAAATTGTTTGCTTTAAAATTGAAATCAAAAGCAATGTTAGAACATTTGTCTAACGAAAAATTACCCCTTCCGAGTCAAACACAACTGAATAATCATCTGGCATCCTTGAGAAAGTCCAAATATGGTGCCAACATCATTAGCCTTGGAGAATTAAATCAGTGGTTGCAAATTCATTCAGCTGTTCCAGAAGCAGATAACAAAGCATTTGTTGCTGCATATGAAATTAAATATGAGGACACTGGATATTTCCGGTACTTCATTTCATCCAAAACAATGTTGAAAATGGCTTTAAACGCTGACAACATTCATGCAGATGCTACATACAAACTTGTATGGCAAGGCTTCCCTGTTCTTGTTATTGGTACAACAGATCGCAATCGCCAGTTTCATTGTTTTGGTATTGGAGTATGCACCGATGAAAAAACTGAGGACTTCAAATTTTTGTTTACTGCATTGAAGAATGAAGTTCCTAAAATCTTCAATGCTCCCTTCAATCCAAGCACATTAATTTCTGATGCATCAAAAAGCATCCAAAACTCTTTCATAGCAGTGTTTGGCAAAGACGTATTGGTGATTATGTGCTGGGCTCATATGAAAAAAAATGTTCAGAAAAAAGTGGATTCTTTGATTCCAAAAGATGCAAGACAGGAAATTTTGTCTGACATTGATTCTTTGCAACTCAGTCAATCCAGAGAAGTTTTTGAAAAAGCATCAATTTTATTCTTGAAAAAGTGGAAGGCAAACAAGGAGTTTGTCGAATACTTCACAGCTGAATGGCTGAAATTTCTGAAATGGCTGAAGGTGCCAAAAAACTAACACCTAGCACAAACAATGCCCTTGAGGCATACAACCGAGTCATGAAAGATGAAGATTCTATGAGAGAGCGAGTCTCACTATCAAGATTTACTGTTGGATTGGTTGATTGGATTGAAAGCTGGTCCAACAATTACGAATCTGGAATTAAAGTCATCAAAACCGAACCAGAAATTGACTTGGAACTTTGGACTAGCTCATACCAGTGGGCAAAGTTGAAGAAAACCATTTCTCCAGAATCAACAGAGAGTGGTGTTGTTTACAAAATTGCTGCAAAAGATTTGACAGAAACCTACGATGGAATTGACAACTGGGAAACGTTTGATGAGTTTAAAATTAATGCATTTCTTTCATGGACTACTATTTTACCAAAAGATCAAAATGACTGGATTAACGGAGACTGTAACTGCCCTTCTTTTTTTAAAAAAATGCTTTGCAAACACATTGTTGGATTAGCTATTCGACTAAAGCTTGTAGCCCCTCCAACCGAAGCGAAAAATGTTCCAATTGGAACCAAAAGAAAGAGAGGTCGCCCTGCAAAAGCAAGAAAAGCATTGCTGTTGCAGTAGAACTAAAAATTTATTATATCTAGTGCAAATAAAATGCAGCCATCATACAAAACATTTTGTTAAACCATTTTTTAAATGTCTATAAATTGTTGTATTTAAGCATTCACAATAAATTGTAATCTCTATGCTTTTTTATTCATTGAAATATATCTGAAATTTTTATTTTATAATGTTTAAATATTTTTGAAAATAGTGTGCAAATATTTATTTTTTAGTTTGCAGAACATAGTTAGCAAGTAAGTATTTAATAGTGTGCAAAAATCATTTTTTTAGTTTTCAAAAAATAGTTAGCAAATATCGATTTTATAGTGTGCAAAAATCATTTTTTTAGTTTGCCAAATATAGTTAGCAAATAAGTATTTAATAGTGTGCAAAAATCATTTTTTTAGTTTTCAAAAAATAGTTAGCAGAAATCAATTTTATAGTGTGCAAAAATTATTTTTTAGTTTGCAAAAATAGTTAGCAAATGTTAATTTTTTAGTGTGCAAAATAGGATTATTTAGTTTGCATTTAATTAGGAGCCATTTATTTCTACCTATAAGAAAAATAGAAGAAATTGGATTAAAGATGAGCCCATATGCGGTTCACCATGTGGGTGCTGTGGAAATTGGAGGATCGCCAGAAATAAGCTAGAATTAGCTTTCACATTAGAGAGATTGTTATAATAAATTATTAGTGAATAAATTATTAGTGGAGTAAATTAGTGGAGTAAATATTAGTGGAATAAATTATTAATAAATTATTAGTGGAGTCTTCATTTTACAAATTCATTTTTTGGATTTTACAAATAGATATTGCTTGCAGTTTGTAATTAATATTATAGATGTTTCGACCAGTCAGAGGGGGATTGCCTCTGACTGGCATTTATTCGGTTTTTTTTCTATCGCGTCTGTGTGCGCGGTCTGGTTAGACCGAATATTGTTGGTGTGCGCACACAGATGCGAGCAATGGATTGATATTGTGGATAAGGTTTTTATATCAGGAAACCATCGTTTTATATTTATGTACAATCAAACCCGAAAGTGACGAGTAAAATAAATTATTTCTAGTTATTCAATAATTATATTTATTAATTACATAAAATTTCATATAATAAGATCTTTTATATCACTAATGAAAAGCTTATCAATTGTGTGTTTAAATATTGGTATAAATACAAATACTGTTCAATCGCGAATTCATAACACATAATCATTTTATTCTCACATCCATTTTTATATCTAAATCGAGCTGCTTCCATTTGTGCACGACATACTTGAGATCGATAATCAGGGATCATAGCAGTCATAATACCTCCAGTACTTTCAGTAATATTAAACAATCTCGTAGCTGAACTCTTCTCAATCATTTTATTTGGAACCTGTCTTTGTGTAGCTACACATAAATTTGATCTCATATCATTCCTTTCTGAACACAAAACAATATCGATTCGGCCATTTTGATCTTGAGCACATTTCAACAAGTTTGTTTGATCCATATTCAATTCACCAGGTACAGATTGAACTAATTGTCGGTCTCGAGATAATGTGATTAGAGAGAATCCATTGCCCAGAATTTTAAGAGATTTGCTAGATCTGATAACATCGTCTTTACAAATAGTTTCTATTTCCATTTTACTGCCTGTCTCTTGTCTAGCATCGGAAAATGGATGCCCTTCAGGTGAGTCCACTTATGTTTTTCTCTGGCCCAATTTACTACCTTCATTTCTCCCGTGATATTTGTTACGGCCAGTGCGTTGAAGTTTTTCGTCAATCGGCCGTCATTACTAATTAACTTCATGGTCACTGGAGTAGCCATCATTTGTTGGACATTACCTCCGATAACCCCTATCGGTGTCCTCTTTTCCACCCCTTTTAACCCAAGCTCCTTTAAATTCTTAGATTGATGTAGCTTACTGAGCTTGCATCATCTAACAGTGCATTGACTTTTATTTTCTTGTTCCCATTTTCCAAGTAGATTGGAATTGTTCTTAAACTAAGGTAAGGTCTTAGGTTTTTCTCGTTCATCCCTTTCTGGGTCAGCATCGTGTTGTTACCCTTTTCACTCTCCTCACTAATTTGTCTTTCATGTAATAATTCGTTGTGCCTTTGCTTACATCCGGTAACCTTGCAGAAAGATTCTTTACGACATTCCTTGGCCATGTGATTTCTTTTGAAGCAATTCCTGCACAGTTTCTTTTCTTCGATGACTTTCTTCCTTTTTAGAATGGTGAGTTGCTTGAACTTGTCACATTGGTCTAGGTAATGTTGACCACCACAGTGTACACACTCTGATCTATAGCCGTTAGAGTTATTCACCTGTATAACTGTTCCACTTTTAACTCTGCCATCTGGTTGCCCCGTAAAATGCGTCCGACCTCCTGGATTGAATCTTTCTCTTCCCCTAGACACCCCTTCTACTCTTGACCCATCATAAGCCCTGGTGCTTGGTTTAGTCCCATACACAACCTCGTTAGTGGACCTTAGGATCTCCGCTTCTTGTTGTATCCATCTTCTCAAATCCTCTATCGTCTCCCGCAATTCCTTTTCTATTTTGTCTTTTTTTCCATTTATACACCAGATTCGTCGTTAACTTGCCCAAACACTTTTGAAAAAGATATCCAGTCTTTAACTCGGATTCTTTCCCAGTGGATTTAAATCGCACGGTGACCGTTTCTAATAATCCAACAAATGAGTCTAGATCCTTCAAATCTCCTTCTCGAATTGGCCTGAACTGTTCCATCTCCTCTAACATTGATAAATATATCCTTTCATCCCCACCATATCGCCTATCCAACTTCTCTTTTGCCATTTGATAAGCCTCTGCCGAATATCCTAGATTTTCAATTAACTTTAATGGCTCTCTGTGAAGGTACTTGTGCAGGTGAAACATCTTTTCAACCTCATCACCTTCCGCTTCGTCAACACACGCCGTAAAAGCTGCTTTCCATGGTTCGTACTCTTTCATCTTGCCTTCAAAGACCGGTATTGTAATTTTCTGTAGACTTTCAGTTTTCTTTTATGCACGGAGTTACTCTTCTTGATGGTATCATCATTCACATTTTCCTTCTCTTCCATAAAAGATTGATTGGCTTTTCTTTCCATCAATGCCCCAATTATTTAATGTTTTTCCTCGATCTCTTGCAGGTCTTTATCTAAGATTGCAGTGATGTCCAATCTTTGCAATTTTTTACTGATCGTTCTCAGATCCCCTAATTCTTCATCTAGACTCTCCTTTTGATCTTCATATTCCGCCAACCATTCGCTAACATCCTTCCCATTTATATCATTGAGAATCTTGTTTCTCAATCTCGTTAATTTTCCTTTTTTCATTCTCTTTTTCCACAGTCCTTCTTCTAAAATCTCTTCGTCATTGCCACCGCACAGCCTGAGTGACAAATGAAGTGTCGAACCTACTTGTATCCTATAATCATTCAAAATTCTTTTATTTTCTAATTGCTTCCCGGCGTAGACTAACCTTTGACAATTTACCGGAATTCCTTCTTTGTCCTGGATTTTTCCTTTTATCTTTTCAATTGTGTCATTCCATTCTACGTCAAGAGTAATTGTCTTACCAGTAAGAGTCTTGACAAATATTTGATTTATACTTCCCCATCGCAACTCAAAACCCATTACCCCGCTCGCCCTCACCCTTGACTCAGCTCTGTTCTTTACCCTGTTCCCCTGGCTTCCCCCTTTAAAAGAGTGCTGGGGCCCATAGCAGCACTTTCCCACGCTCGGTAGGGAAGGGAGGATGTTTAATTTTACAAAAGTATTATAATCTATACATAATATGCATGAACAAGATTTTTTATAATACATATTAATTACCAAAATATTATTAATTACAAAAATATTATTAAACACATAATAAACATAATATTTACATAATATATATAAAACCAAAAAAGACCTTTTATAATACATTTTAATTACCTTGTTCCGGCTGGCTAGCCGGAACCACGCTCTGCTACCATGTTCAATCGCGAATTCATAACACATAATCATTTTATTCTCACATCCATTTTTATATCTAAATCGAGCTGCTTCCATTTGTGCACGACATACTTGAGATCGATAATCAGGGATCATAGCAGTCATAATACCTCCAGTACTTTCAGTAATATTAAACAATCTCGTAGCTGAACTCTTCTCAATCATTTTATTTGGAACCTGTCTTTGTGTAGCTACACATAAATTTGATCTCATATCATTCCTTTCTGAACACAAAACAATATCGATTCGGCCATTTTGATCTTGAGCACATTTCAACAAGTTTGTTTGATCCATATTCAATTCACCAGGTACAGATTGAACTAATTGTCGGTCTCGAGATAATGTGATTAGAGAGAATCCATTGCCCAGAATTTTAAGAGATTTGCTAGATCTGATAACATCGTCTTTACAAATAGTTTCTATTTCCATTTTGCTGCGGGTTCTATTCAACCTTGCCATTTCCATAAATTCCAAACCAAATCGAAGAGAACTCAAATTCAAAAAACAATATCTTCAGTAAAATTCAAAAAAATCTCCTGGTAAAACAATTTTCTTCCAAAACAAATCAATCCAATTTACAACTCAACTCTTCGCGTCTGTGTGCGCACACTACTCCGAATAGCAAAGAAAAAGAAAAGCGCACACAGACGCGAATTAAACATCCTCCCCCCCTTGACACTTTGGTGTCAATCTCTCATCCCCATTAACTTCTCCTTCTTTTGCGATCAAGCATAATTTGGATATGCATCTTAATACCTCCTTTCCTTCACATTTTATCCTCATCACGCGTAGCTTTCCGTCTTCTCCAGGTATCACTTCGATTACTCTCCCCATTGGCCACTTCCCATACTCATTCTTTTTGTCGAAGACCCACACTGTTGACCCTGTCTTAACATCAGCTTCTATCTTATTCCATTTCGCCCTTTGCCGCCAGCACGGGACCAATTCTTTCATCCATCGCCACCAAAAGTGTTCGGTTAACTCCTGAATTCGTCTCCACCGAAACACCGTAGATGACATTTTCTTCAGTTCTATATTTTCCACAGCTTCTCCTTTCCAACCGGCAATTAATAAATGATTTGGAGTTAGCACAGTGTCTTCCTTACTGTCTACTGCCTGAACCACTAAGGGCCGAGAATTTATCAACATTTCAGCCCTTGTCAAAACATTTCCCAATTCCTCATCGGTCACATCTGCACTGGTCAGTATGGCATCCATTGCTCGCTTTGCCAATTTGATCATGGACTCAAAAACTCCCCCAAAATGCGGTGCTGATGGAGGATTGAAAATCCAACTGCATTGATGCTTCGACAACTCTCTTTGAGTCTTATAGTTGTCGATTACAAAATTCTTTACTGTAGAAGTGGCGCCTATAAAATTTGTGCCATTGTCTGAAATCATCAATTTTGGCATCCCTCGCCTCGCTGCAAACCTCATAAACGCTCGAATAAATGAGTCTGTGTCCAACCCATATGCCATTTCAATATGCACCGCCCGTGACTTTAAACATACGAATAGGCAAATGTACCTTTTATTTCTCACCTTTCCTCTGCCTACTTTAGTTTCAAACGGTCCTGCAAAATCTACTGCCGAGTGAACAAAGGCTCTAAAAGGTTCTGAAACCCTGAATGCCGGTAACGGTGCCATTATTTGACTCATTCCTTTAGCTTTTCTTTTTCTACACATTCCGCAATCTGTCTCACATTTTTTGATCATTACTTTGGCCTTCAAAATCCAATATTTTTCGTTCAACACACTTAAGACATGTTGAGTTCCTGCATAATGGCTCAAACTTTCATGGCAATCTTTGATGATTAGTCTGGTGACCCAACTCTTGTCCGATAGAATTATTGGATATTTTGTCTCCCATGGTAAATTCTTTGCATGAATTATGCGGCTATTACTTCGTACCACAGTCATCTCATCTAAAACTGGTGTCAACTTTAACAAACGGCTTCTGATATCTACCCTTTCATTCTTGATAAGTCGTGCCAGGTCCTCAGAGAAAAACTTCGCCTGCTCTCCTTTAATTACATTGAGTTCCATTCTTTTAAGCTCCTCAGTTGTCAGTTGCCCTGTGCTTCTTTGGGACTGTGTCGTTCTCGTGTTCAAAATGAATCGCTCCACCCAGGCCCGCACCCTGATCAATCTCTGCCATGAGGAAAAGGTTTCTACTTTGAAACAGTCCGTGTTCCCTATTCGTCTTTGCCCCTCTACACATGCCATCATTGTTATTCCCTTTCGCAACTCCTTTGTTACACTGGATTGGTTTACCTCCGTCGCTGGCCAATTTCCCATTGGTTCTAGTAGAAATTTCGGTCCCTCCCACCACATGGTGCTGTTTATCAAATCCGATGCCGATAATCCTCTTGTGATCAAATCCGATGGATTTTCACTTGTTGGAACATAATGCCATTGCCCAGGTTTGGTCATTTCTTGAATGAACCCAATTCGATTAGCTACGAATGGCTTGAATAGTCTCGAATAATTTCGAACCCAATGTATTACGTCTTTACTATCGGACCAGAACCATATCTCACTCATCGGTTTCCCTAGCACTTCTGAAACCCGTCTTGCTAATTTAACTCCAGTACACGCTGCCATTAATTCCAACCTTGGTATACTTATAATTTGCACTGGAGCTACCTTTGCCCTTGACGCAATTAACACACTTTTAGGTCCCACCATAGTTTCTTCCCGTAGATATATAGCTGACCCATATGCGGTGCTTGACGCATCGGAGAAGACATGTAATTGCCATTCATTTTTCATTTGAGTCCTTAAACATCTCGCAATTCGCAGATCTCCGAGATTATTTGTGTCCTCTACCCACTTGTGTATTTCTTTATTCAACTTTGGAGGTAGCTTTTCGTCCCAATCAAGCCCTGACAACCACAACTTCTGAATAATCATTTTCCCTATGATTATGAATGGGCCTAACAGTCCCAATGGATCAAAGATTCTTGCCACTATGCTCAATACCTTTCTTTTCGATAAACATTCTTCATTCGGCAGATCTACTTGAAAACTAAATTCATCGTCTTCCGAGTACCATTTCAAACCTAGGGTCTTGACGGCCATTGTCGTTTCCTTTTCAATATTCAGTGTTTTAGCTCGTTCTTCAATTGGGATTGTCGCCATAATTCTTTCCGAGTTGGACAGCCATTTTCTAGGCCGCATTCCGGCATTGCCCCAAACTGTTTCTAGCCCCTCTTTCAGCCTCATTCCTTCATCTTCAGAATCAACAGAGTCCATGGTGTCGTCCATATACGTAGACTTGCAAATAGATTCTGTCACTTTTGGGTAGTCCTTTTCAAATTTCTTTGCATTCTCTTGCGCGACTAGCTGGGCAAGGAATGGAGATGCATTAAGACCAAACACTAACCGATTAAACTCATACTTCATAATTTTCCCCCCAGTTGACCATAAAAACCGATGATATTTCCTGTCTTCAAAAGCCATTCTTATTTGCAGATACATTTCTGCTATATCACAAACAACAGCTACGGAAAATCGACGAAAACGTATTAAAATATCAAAAACTTCATTTTGTAATTTTGGTCCAACTTCCACCATATCATTAAGTCCCACCCCATTACACCTGGCTGCTGCATCAAACACAATACGCACTTTCGTGGTGTCCTTATCTCTTCTAACCACGGGAAAGTGTGGTAATATCCATTCCGAATCTCCAGGCATCATTTTCTCTTTTACAATACTTATATAATCTTTTTTCAGGTAACCATTCAAAATATCCTGATACTCAGTACGTAAGTCTTCCTTTTCAAGCCTCTTGTCCAAACTTCGCAGTCGACTTTCTGCCATTTTTTCACTATTGGGCAAAGCTGTTGGTGACTCTTTCCATGGCACTTTTACCTCGAAATGTCCGTCTACTTTCTTCATCTCAGATTTGGTTTTCTCATAAATCGCCTGGTCTTTCGCTGCAAATATATTTTCCTTTAAGCCGCTATCATCAATTTCCCAAAATCGCTCCATTTGTCGTTGCAAATCCTCGCCATTGCCGAAGAACGTTCGTATGAAATTGCTTTGGTGGTTCCAAGTTCTTCCCACCGAGGTTCTTCCCACACATGTCCAGCCAAGTGGAGTTAAACGGGCAATCGGTTCATCCAACTTACCATCGATTTCTTTGAGTGCTCGTTGAAGCGTTAAATAATCCGCGCCAATTAACACTTCAACTGCCTGTCTCTCGTCTAGCATCGGAAAATGGATGCCCTTCAGGTGAGTCCACTTATGTTTTTCTCTGGCCCAATTTACTACCTTCATTTCTCCCGTGATATTTGTTACGGCCAGTGCGTTGAAGTTTTTCGTCAATCGGCCGTCATTACTAATTAACTTCATGGTCACTGGAGTAGCCATCATTTGTTGGACATTACCTCCGATAACCCCTATCGGTGTCCTCTTTTCCACCCCTTTTAACCCAAGCTCCTTTAAAATTCTTAGATTGATGTAGCTTACTGAGCTTGCATCATCTAACAGTGCATTGACTTTTATTTTCTTGTTCCCATTTTCCAAGTAGATTGGAATTGTTCTTAAACTAAGGTAAGGTCTTAGGTTTTTCTCGTTCATCCCTTTCTGGGTCAGCATCGTGTTGTTACCCTTTTCACTCTCCTCACTAATTTGTCTTTCATGTAATAATTCGTTGTGCCTTTGCTTACATCCGGTAACCTTGCAGAAAGATTCTTTACGACATTCCTTGGCCATGTGATTTCTTTTGAAGCAATTCCTGCACAGTTTCTTTTCTTCGATGACTTTCTTCCTTTTTAGAATGGTGAGTTGCTTGAACTTGTCACATTGGTCTAGGTAATGTTGACCACCACAGTGTACACACTCTGATCTATAGCCGTTAGAGTTATTCACCTGTATAACTGTTCCACTTTTAACTCTGCCATCTGGTTGCCCCGTAAAATGCGTCCGACCTCCTGGATTGAATCTTTCTCTTCCCCTAGACACCCCTTCTACTCTTGACCCATCATAAGCCCTGGTGCTTGGTTTAGTCCCATACACAACCTCGTTAGTGGACCTTAGGATCTCCGCTTCTTGTTGTATCCATCTTCTCAAATCCTCTATCGTCTCCCGCAATTCCTTTTCTATTTTGTCTTTTTTCCATTTATACACCAGATTCGTCGTTAACTTGCCCAAACACTTTTGAAAAAGATATCCAGTCTTTAACTCGGATTCTTTCCCAGTGGATTTAAATCGCACGGTGACCGTTTCTAATAATCCAACAAATGAGTCTAGATCCTTCAAATCTCCTTCTCGAATTGGCCTGAACTGTTCCATCTCCTCTAACATTGATAAATATATCCTTTCATCCCCACCATATCGCCTATCCAACTTCTCTTTTGCCATTTGATAAGCCTCTGCCGAATATCCTAGATTTTCAATTAACTTTAATGGCTCTCTGTGAAGGTACTTGTGCAGGTGAAACATCTTTTCAACCTCATCACCTTCCGCTTCGTCAACACACGCCGTAAAAGCTGCTTTCCATGGTTCGTACTCTTTCATCTTGCCTTCAAAGACCGGTATTGTAATTTTCTGTAGACTTTCCAGTTTTCTTTTATGCACGGAGTTACTCTTCTTGATGGTATCATCATTCACATTTTCCTTCTCTTCCATAAAAGATTGATTGGCTTTTCTTTCCATCAATGCCCCAATTATTTAATGTTTTTCCTCGATCTCTTGCAGGTCTTTATCTAAGATTGCAGTGATGTCCAATCTTTGCAATTTTTTACTGATCGTTCTCAGATCCCCTAATTCTTCATCTAGACTCTCCTTTTGATCTTCATATTCCGCCAACCATTCGCTAACATCCTTCCCATTTATATCATTGAGAATCTTGTTTCTCAATCTCGTTAATTTTCCTTTTTTCATTCTCTTTTTCCACAGTCCTTCTTCTAAAATCTCTTCGTCATTGCCACCGCACAGCCTGAGTGACAAATGAAGTGTCGAACCTACTTGTATCCTATAATCATTCAAAATTCTTATTTTCTAATTGCTTCCCGGCGTAGACTAACCTTTGACAATTTACCGGAATTCCTTCTTTGTCCTGGATTTTTCCTTTTATCTTTTCAATTGTGTCATTCCATTCTACGTCAAGAGTAATTGTCTTACCAGTAAGAGTCTTGACAAATATTTGATTTATACTTCCCCATCGCAACTCAAAACCCATTACCCCGCTCGCCCTCACCCTTGACTCAGCTCTGTTCTTTACCCTGTTCCCCTGGCTTCCCCCTTTAAAAGAGTGCTGGGGCCCATAGCAGCACTTTCCCACGCTCGGTAGGGAAGGGAGGATGTTTAATTTTACAAAAGTATTATAATCTATACATAATATGCATGAACAAGATTTTTTATAATACATATTAATTACCAAAATATTATTAATTACAAAAATATTATTAAACACATAATAAACATAATATTTACATAATATATATAAAACCAAAAAAGACCTTTTATAATACATTTTAATTACCTTGTTCCGGCTGGCTAGCCGGAACCACGCTCTGCTACCATGTTCAATCGCGAATTCATAACACATAATCATTTTATTCTCACATCCATTTTTATATCTAAATCGAGCTGCTTCCATTTGTGCACGACATACTTGAGATCGATAATCAGGGATCATAGCAGTCATAATACCTCCAGTACTTTCAGTAATATTAAACAATCTCGTAGCTGAACTCTTCTCAATCATTTTATTTGGAACCTGTCTTTGTGTAGCTACACATAAATTTGATCTCATATCATTCCTTTCTGAACACAAAACAATATCGATTCGGCCATTTTGATCTTGAGCACATTTCAACAAGTTTGTTTGATCCATATTCAATTCACCAGGTACAGATTGAACTAATTGTCGGTCTCGAGATAATGTGATTAGAGAGAATCCATTGCCCAGAATTTTAAGAGATTTGCTAGATCTGATAACATCGTCTTTACAAATAGTTTCTATTTCCATTTTGCTGCGGGTTCTATTCAACCTTGCCATTTCCATAAATTCCAAACCAAATCGAAGAGAACTCAAATTCAAAAAACAATATCTTCAGTAAAATTCAAAAAAATCTCCTGGTAAAACAATTTTCTTCCAAAACAAATCAATCCAATTTACAACTCAACTCTTCGCGTCTGTGTGCGCACACTACTCCGAATAGCAAAGAAAAAGAAAAGCGCACACAGACGCGAATTAAACAAATACATTATTTATTTAATTTCATTATAAATGTCATCCCAATCAATTAATGGTAAGTTACATTTTTAATTTTAAATTTATTTTAATTTTATTTTTAGAAATAATGTATCATGCTCTTGTCAATAAGATGATACAATTGTATCCAGAAGAACTTAGTGACTTGGTGTTCTGTGCACCAGAAACAAGAAATAGTCGAATTCTGGAGGCTACTGGAATCAATTTAATTCAATTTATTTCTACCTATAAGAAAAATAGAAGAAATTGGATTAAAGATGAGCCCATATGCGGTTCACCATGTGAGTGCTGTGGAAATCGGAGGATCGCCAGAAATAAGCTAGAATTAGCTTTCACCTTAGAGAGATTGTTATAATAAATTATTAGTGAATAAATTATTAGTGGAGTAAATTAGTGGAGTAAATATTAGTGGAATAAATTATTAATAAATTATTAGTGGAGTCTTCATTTTACAAATTCATTTTTTGGATTTTACAAATAGATATTGCTTGCAGTTTGTAATTAATATTATAGATGTATTGGATATTCAGTTATTATAATTGGTTATTTAAAATATAAAATTAAAAGAAATTAATGAATTGATACTGCTATCAGGAAACCATCGTTTTATATTTATGTACAATCAAACCCGAAAGTGACGAGTAAAATAAATTATTTCTAGTTATTCAATAATTATATTTATTAATTACATAAAATTTCATATAATAAGATCTTTTATATCACTAATGAAAAGCTTATCAATTGTGTGTTTAAATATTGGTATAAATACAAATACATTATTTATTTAATTTCATTATAAATGTCATCCCAATCAATTAATGGTAAGTTACATTTTTAATTTTAAATTTATTTTAATTTTATTTTTAGAAATAATGTATCATGCTCTTGTCAATAAGATGATACAATTGTATCCAGAAGAACTTAGTGACTTGGTGTTCTGTGCACCAGAAACAAGAAATAGTCGAATTCTGGAGGCTACTGGAATCAATTTAATTCAATTTATTTCTACCTATAAGAAAAATAGAAGAAATTGGATTAAAGATGAGCCCATATGCGGTTCACCATGTGAGTGCTGTGGAAATCGGAGGATCGCCAGAAATAAGCTAGAATTAGCTTTCACCTTAGAGAGATTGTTATAATAAATTATTAGTGAATAAATTATTAGTGGAGTAAATTAGTGGAGTAAATATTAGTGGAATAAATTATTAATAAATTATTAGTGGAGTCTTCATTTTACAAATTCATTTTTTGGATTTTACAAATAGATATTGCTTGCAGTTTGTAATTAATATTATAGATGTATTGGATATTCAGTTATTATAATTGGTTATTTAAAATATAAAATTAAAAGAAATTAATGAATTGATACTGCTATCAGGAAACCATCGTTTTATATTTATGTACAATCAAACCCGAAAGTGACGAGTAAAATAAATTATTTCTAGTTATTCAATAATTATATTTATTAATTACATAAAATTTCATATAATAAGATCTTTTATATCACTAATGAAAAGCTTATCAATTGTGTGTTTAAATATTGGTATAAATACAAATACATTATTTATTTAATTTCATTATAAATGTCATCCCAATCAATTAATGGTAAGTTACATTTTTAATTTTAAATTTATTTTAATTTTATTTTTAGAAATAATGTATCATGCTCTTGTCAATAAGATGATACAATTGTATCCAGAAGAACTTAGTGACTTGGTGTTCTGTGCACCAGAAACAAGAAATAGTCGAATTCTGGAGGCTACTGGAATCAATTTAATTCAATTTATTTCTACCTATAAGAAAAATAGAAGAAATTGGATTAAAGATGAGCCCATATGCGGTTCACCATGTGAGTGCTGTGGAAATCGGAGGATCGCCAGAAATAAGCTAGAATTAGCTTTCACCTTAGAGAGATTGTTATAATAAATTATTAGTGAATAAATTATTAGTGGAGTAAATTAGTGGAGTAAATATTAGTGGAATAAATTATTAATAAATTATTAGTGGAGTCTTCATTTTACAAATTCATTTTTTGGATTTTACAAATAGATATTGCTTGCAGTTTGTAATTAATATTATAGATGTATTGGATATTCAGTTATTATAATTGGTTATTTAAAATATAAAATTAAAAGAAATTAATGAATTGATACTGCTATCAGGAAACCATCGTTTTATATTTATGTACAATCAAACCCGAAAGTGACGAGTAAAATAAATTATTTCTAGTTATTCAATAATTATATTTATTAATTACATAAAATTTCATATAATAAGATCTTTTATATCACTAATGAAAAGCTTATCAATTGTGTGTTTAAATATTGGTATAAATACAAATACATTATTTATTTAATTTCATTATAAATGTCATCCCAATCAATTAATGGTAAGTTACATTTTTAATTTTAAATTTATTTTAATTTTATTTTTAGAAATAATGTATCATGCTCTTGTCAATAAGATGATACAATTGTATCCAGAAGAACTTAGTGACTTGGTGTTCTGTGCACCAGAAACAAGAAATAGTCGAATTCTGGAGGCTACTGGAATCAATTTAATTCAATTTATTTCTACCTATAAGAAAATAGAAGAAATTGGATTAAAGATGAGCCCATATGCGGTTCACCATGTGAGTGCTGTGGAAATCGGAGGATCGCCAGAAATAAGCTAGAATTAGCTTTCACCTTAGAGAGATTGTTATAATAAATTATTAGTGAATAAATTATTAGTGGAGTAAATTAGTGGAGTAAATATTAGTGGAATAAATTATTAATAAATTATTAGTGGAGTCTTCATTTTACAAATTCATTTTTTGGATTTTACAAATAGATATTGCTTGCAGTTTGTAATTAATATTATAGATGTATTGGATATTCAGTTATTATAATTGGTTATTTAAAATATAAAATTAAAAGAAATTAATGAATTGATACTGCTATCAGGAAACCATCGTTTTATATTTATGTACAATCAAACCCGAAAGTGACGAGTAAAATAAATTATTTCTAGTTATTCAATAATTATATTTATTAATTACATAAAATTTCATATAATAAGATCTTTTATATCACTAATGAAAAGCTTATCAATTGTGTGTTTAAATATTGGTATAAATACAAATACATTATTTATTTAATTTCATTATAAATGTCATCCCAATCAATTAATGGTAAGTTACATTTTTAATTTTAAATTTATTTTAATTTTATTTTTAGAAATAATGTATCATGCTCTTGTCAATAAGATGATACAATTGTATCCAGAAGAACTTAGTGACTTGGTGTTCTGTGCACCAGAAACAAGAAATAGTCGAATTCTGGAGGCTACTGGAATCAATTTAATTCAATTTATTTCTACCTATAAGAAAAATAGAAGAAATTGGATTAAAGATGAGCCCATATGCGGTTCACCATGTGAGTGCTGTGGAAATCGGAGGATCGCCAGAAATAAGCTAGAATTAGCTTTCACCTTAGAGAGATTGTTATAATAAATTATTAGTGAATAAATTATTAGTGGAGTAAATTAGTGGAGTAAATATTAGTGGAATAAATTATTAATAAATTATTAGTGGAGTCTTCATTTTACAAATTCATTTTTTGGATTTTACAAATAGATATTGCTTGCAGTTTGTAATTAATATTATAGATGTATTGGATATTCAGTTATTATAATTGGTTATTTAAAATATAAAATTAAAAGAAATTAATGAATTGATACTGCTATCAGGAAACCATCGTTTTATATTTATGTACAATCAAACCCGAAAGTGACGAGTAAAATAAATTATTTCTAGTTATTCAATAATTATATTTATTAATTACATAAAATTTCATATAATAAGATCTTTTATATCACTAATGAAAAGCTTATCAATTGTGTGTTTAAATATTGGTATAAATACAAATACATTATTTATTTAATTTCATTATAAATGTCATCCCAATCAATTAATGGTAAGTTACATTTTTAATTTTAAATTTATTTTAATTTTATTTTTAGAAATAATGTATCATGCTCTTGTCAATAAGATGATACAATTGTATCCAGAAGAACTTAGTGACTTGGTGTTCTGTGCACCAGAAACAAGAAATAGTCGAATTCTGGAGGCTACTGGAATCAATTTAATTCAATTTATTTCTACCTATAAGAAAAATAGAAGAAATTGGATTAAAGATGAGCCCATATGCGGTTCACCATGTGAGTGCTGTGGAAATCGGAGGATCGCCAGAAATAAGCTAGAATTAGCTTTCACCTTAGAGAGATTGTTATAATAAATTATTAGTGAATAAATTATTAGTGGAGTAAATTAGTGGAGTAAATATTAGTGGAATAAATTATTAATAAATTATTAGTGGAGTCTTCATTTTACAAATTCATTTTTTGGATTTTACAAATAGATATTGCTTGCAGTTTGTAATTAATATTATAGATGTATTGGATATTCAGTTATTATAATTGGTTATTTAAAATATAAAATTAAAAGAAATTAATGAATTGATACTGCTATCAGGAAACCATCGTTTTATATTTATGTACAATCAAACCCGAAAGTGACGAGTAAAATAAATTATTTCTAGTTATTCAATAATTATATTTATTAATTACATAAAATTTCATATAATAAGATCTTTTATATCACTAATGAAAAGCTTATCAATTGTGTGTTTAAATATTGGTATAAATACAAATACATTATTTATTTAATTTCATTATAAATGTCATCCCAATCAATTAATGGTAAGTTACATTTTTAATTTTAAATTTATTTTAATTTTATTTTTAGAAATAATGTATCATGCTCTTGTCAATAAGATGATACAATTGTATCCAGAAGAACTTAGTGACTTGGTGTTCTGTGCACCAGAAACAAGAAATAGTCGAATTCTGGAGGCTACTGGAATCAATTTAATTCAATTTATTTCTACCTATAAGAAAAATAGAAGAAATTGGATTAAAGATGAGCCCATATGCGGTTCACCATGTGAGTGCTGTGGAAATCGGAGGATCGCCAGAAATAAGCTAGAATTAGCTTTCACCTTAGAGAGATTGTTATAATAAATTATTAGTGAATAAATTATTAGTGGAGTAAATTAGTGGAGTAAATATTAGTGGAATAAATTATTAATAAATTATTAGTGGAGTCTTCATTTTACAAATTCATTTTTTGGATTTTACAAATAGATATTGCTTGCAGTTTGTAATTAATATTATAGATGTATTGGATATTCAGTTATTATAATTGGTTATTTAAAATATAAAATTAAAAGAAATTAATGAATTGATACTGCTATCAGGAAACCATCGTTTTATATTTATGTACAATCAAACCCGAAAGTGACGAGTAAAATAAATTATTTCTAGTTATTCAATAATTATATTTATTAATTACATAAAATTTCATATAATAAGATCTTTTATATCACTAATGAAAAGCTTATCAATTGTGTGTTTAAATATTGGTATAAATACAAATACATTATTTATTTAATTTCATTATAAATGTCATCCCAATCAATTAATGGTAAGTTACATTTTTAATTTTAAATTTATTTTAATTTTATTTTTAGAAATAATGTATCATGCTCTTGTCAATAAGATGATACAATTGTATCCAGAAGAACTTAGTGACTTGGTGTTCTGTGCACCAGAAACAAGAAATAGTCGAATTCTGGAGGCTACTGGAATCAATTTAATTCAATTTATTTCTACCTATAAGAAAAATAGAAGAAATTGGATTAAAGATGAGCCCATATGCGGTTCACCATGTGAGTGCTGTGGAAATCGGAGGATCGCCAGAAATAAGCTAGAATTAGCTTTCACCTTAGAGAGATTGTTATAATAAATTATTAGTGAATAAATTATTAGTGGAGTAAATTAGTGGAGTAAATATTAGTGGAATAAATTATTAATAAATTATTAGTGGAGTCTTCATTTTACAAATTCATTTTTTGGATTTTACAAATAGATATTGCTTGCAGTTTGTAATTAATATTATAGATGTATTGGATATTCAGTTATTATAATTGGTTATTTAAAATATAAAATTAAAAGAAATTAATGAATTGATACTGCTATCAGGAAACCATCGTTTTATATTTATGTACAATCAAACCCGAAAGTGACGAGTAAAATAAATTATTTCTAGTTATTCAATAATTATATTTATTAATTACATAAAATTTCATATAATAAGATCTTTTATATCACTAATGAAAAGCTTATCAATTGTGTGTTTAAATATTGGTATAAATACAAATACATTATTTATTTAATTTCATTATAAATGTCATCCCAATCAATTAATGGTAAGTTACATTTTTAATTTTAAATTTATTTTAATTTTATTTTTAGAAATAATGTATCATGCTCTTGTCAATAAGATGATACAATTGTATCCAGAAGAACTTAGTGACTTGGTGTTCTGTGCACCAGAAACAAGAAATAGTCGAATTCTGGAGGCTACTGGAATCAATTTAATTCAATTTATTTCTACCTATAAGAAAAATAGAAGAAATTGGATTAAAGATGAGCCCATATGCGGTTCACCATGTGAGTGCTGTGGAAATCGGAGGATCGCCAGAAATAAGCTAGAATTAGCTTTCACCTTAGAGAGATTGTTATAATAAATTATTAGTGAATAAATTATTAGTGGAGTAAATTAGTGGAGTAAATATTAGTGGAATAAATTATTAATAAATTATTAGTGGAGTCTTCATTTTACAAATTCATTTTTTGGATTTTACAAATAGATATTGCTTGCAGTTTGTAATTAATATTATAGATGTATTGGATATTCAGTTATTATAATTGGTTATTTAAAATATAAAATTAAAAGAAATTAATGAATTGATACTGCTATCAGGAAACCATCGTTTTATATTTATGTACAATCAAACCCGAAAGTGACGAGTAAAATAAATTATTTCTAGTTATTCAATAATTATATTTATTAATTACATAAAATTTCATATAATAAGATCTTTTATATCACTAATGAAAAGCTTATCAATTGTGTGTTTAAATATTGGTATAAATACAAATACATTATTTATTTAATTTCATTATAAATGTCATCCCAATCAATTAATGGTAAGTTACATTTTTAATTTTAAATTTATTTTAATTTTATTTTTAGAAATAATGTATCATGCTCTTGTCAATAAGATGATACAATTGTATCCAGAAGAACTTAGTGACTTGGTGTTCTGTGCACCAGAAACAAGAAATAGTCGAATTCTGGAGGCTACTGGAATCAATTTAATTCAATTTATTTCTACCTATAAGAAAAATAGAAGAAATTGGATTAAAGATGAGCCCATATGCGGTTCACCATGTGAGTGCTGTGGAAATCGGAGGATCGCCAGAAATAAGCTAGAATTAGCTTTCACCTTAGAGAGATTGTTATAATAAATTATTAGTGAATAAATTATTAGTGGAGTAAATTAGTGGAGTAAATATTAGTGGAATAAATTATTAATAAATTATTAGTGGAGTCTTCATTTTACAAATTCATTTTTTGGATTTTACAAATAGATATTGCTTGCAGTTTGTAATTAATATTATAGATGTATTGGATATTCAGTTATTATAATTGGTTATTTAAAATATAAAATTAAAAGAAATTAATGAATTGATACTGCTATCAGGAAACCATCGTTTTATATTTATGTACAATCAAACCCGAAAGTGACGAGTAAAATAAATTATTTCTAGTTATTCAATAATTATATTTATTAATTACATAAAATTTCATATAATAAGATCTTTTATATCACTAATGAAAAGCTTATCAATTGTGTGTTTAAATATTGGTATAAATACAAATACATTATTTATTTAATTTCATTATAAATGTCATCCCAATCAATTAATGGTAAGTTACATTTTTAATTTTAAATTTATTTTAATTTTATTTTTAGAAATAATGTATCATGCTCTTGTCAATAAGATGATACAATTGTATCCAGAAGAACTTAGTGACTTGGTGTTCTGTGCACCAGAAACAAGAAATAGTCGAATTCTGGAGGCTACTGGAATCAATTTAATTCAATTTATTTCTACCTATAAGAAAAATAGAAGAAATTGGATTAAAGATGAGCCCATATGCGGTTCACCATGTGAGTGCTGTGGAAATCGGAGGATCGCCAGAAATAAGCTAGAATTAGCTTTCACCTTAGAGAGATTGTTATAATAAATTATTAGTGAATAAATTATTAGTGGAGTAAATTAGTGGAGTAAATATTAGTGGAATAAATTATTAATAAATTATTAGTGGAGTCTTCATTTTACAAATTCATTTTTTGGATTTTACAAATAGATATTGCTTGCAGTTTGTAATTAATATTATAGATGTATTGGATATTCAGTTATTATAATTGGTTATTTAAAATATAAAATTAAAAGAAATTAATGAATTGATACTGCTATCAGGAAACCATCGTTTTATATTTATGTACAATCAAACCCGAAAGTGACGAGTAAAATAAATTATTTCTAGTTATTCAATAATTATATTTATTAATTACATAAAATTTCATATAATAAGATCTTTTATATCACTAATGAAAAGCTTATCAATTGTGTGTTTAAATATTGGTATAAATACAAATACATTATTTATTTAATTTCATTATAAATGTCATCCCAATCAATTAATGGTAAGTTACATTTTTAATTTTAAATTTATTTTAATTTTATTTTTAGAAATAATGTATCATGCTCTTGTCAATAAGATGATACAATTGTATCCAGAAGAACTTAGTGACTTGGTGTTCTGTGCACCAGAAACAAGAAATAGTCGAATTCTGGAGGCTACTGGAATCAATTTAATTCAATTTATTTCTACCTATAAGAAAAATAGAAGAAATTGGATTAAAGATGAGCCCATATGCGGTTCACCATGTGAGTGCTGTGGAAATCGGAGGATCGCCAGAAATAAGCTAGAATTAGCTTTCACCTTAGAGAGATTGTTATAATAAATTATTAGTGAATAAATTATTAGTGGAGTAAATTAGTGGAGTAAATATTAGTGGAATAAATTATTAATAAATTATTAGTGGAGTCTTCATTTTACAAATTCATTTTTTGGATTTTACAAATAGATATTGCTTGCAGTTTGTAATTAATATTATAGATGTATTGGATATTCAGTTATTATAATTGGTTATTTAAAATATAAAATTAAAAGAAATTAATGAATTGATACTGCTATCAGGAAACCATCGTTTTATATTTATGTACAATCAAACCCGAAAGTGACGAGTAAAATAAATTATTTCTAGTTATTCAATAATTATATTTATTAATTACATAAAATTTCATATAATAAGATCTTTTATATCACTAATGAAAAGCTTATCAATTGTGTGTTTAAATATTGGTATAAATACAAATACATTATTTATTTAATTTCATTATAAATGTCATCCCAATCAATTAATGGTAAGTTACATTTTTAATTTTAAATTTATTTTAATTTTATTTTTAGAAATAATGTATCATGCTCTTGTCAATAAGATGATACAATTGTATCCAGAAGAACTTAGTGACTTGGTGTTCTGTGCACCAGAAACAAGAAATAGTCGAATTCTGGAGGCTACTGGAATCAATTTAATTCAATTTATTTCTACCTATAAGAAAAATAGAAGAAATTGGATTAAAGATGAGCCCATATGCGGTTCACCATGTGAGTGCTGTGGAAATCGGAGGATCGCCAGAAATAAGCTAGAATTAGCTTTCACCTTAGAGAGATTGTTATAATAAATTATTAGTGAATAAATTATTAGTGGAGTAAATTAGTGGAGTAAATATTAGTGGAATAAATTATTAATAAATTATTAGTGGAGTCTTCATTTTACAAATTCATTTTTTGGATTTTACAAATAGATATTGCTTGCAGTTTGTAATTAATATTATAGATGTATTGGATATTCAGTTATTATAATTGGTTATTTAAAATATAAAATTAAAAGAAATTAATGAATTGATACTGCTATCAGGAAACCATCGTTTTATATTTATGTACAATCAAACCCGAAAGTGACGAGTAAAATAAATTATTTCTAGTTATTCAATAATTATATTTATTAATTACATAAAATTTCATATAATAAGATCTTTTATATCACTAATGAAAAGCTTATCAATTGTGTGTTTAAATATTGGTATAAATACAAATACATTATTTATTTAATTTCATTATAAATGTCATCCCAATCAATTAATGGTAAGTTACATTTTTAATTTTAAATTTATTTTAATTTTATTTTTAGAAATAATGTATCATGCTCTTGTCAATAAGATGATACAATTGTATCCAGAAGAACTTAGTGACTTGGTGTTCTGTGCACCAGAAACAAGAAATAGTCGAATTCTGGAGGCTACTGGAATCAATTTAATTCAATTTATTTCTACCTATAAGAAAAATAGAAGAAATTGGATTAAAGATGAGCCCATATGCGGTTCACCATGTGAGTGCTGTGGAAATCGGAGGATCGCCAGAAATAAGCTAGAATTAGCTTTCACCTTAGAGAGATTGTTATAATAAATTATTAGTGAATAAATTATTAGTGGAGTAAATTAGTGGAGTAAATATTAGTGGAATAAATTATTAATAAATTATTAGTGGAGTCTTCATTTTACAAATTCATTTTTTGGATTTTACAAATAGATATTGCTTGCAGTTTGTAATTAATATTATAGATGTATTGGATATTCAGTTATTATAATTGGTTATTTAAAATATAAAATTAAAAGAAATTAATGAATTGATACTGCTATCAGGAAACCATCGTTTTATATTTATGTACAATCAAACCCGAAAGTGACGAGTAAAATAAATTATTTCTAGTTATTCAATAATTATATTTATTAATTACATAAAATTTCATATAATAAGATCTTTTATATCACTAATGAAAAGCTTATCAATTGTGTGTTTAAATATTGGTATAAATACAAATACATTATTTATTTAATTTCATTATAAATGTCATCCCAATCAATTAATGGTAAGTTACATTTTTAATTTTAAATTTATTTTAATTTTATTTTTAGAAATAATGTATCATGCTCTTGTCAATAAGATGATACAATTGTATCCAGAAGAACTTAGTGACTTGGTGTTCTGTGCACCAGAAACAAGAAATAGTCGAATTCTGGAGGCTACTGGAATCAATTTAATTCAATTTATTTCTACCTATAAGAAAAATAGAAGAAATTGGATTAAAGATGAGCCCATATGCGGTTCACCATGTGAGTGCTGTGGAAATCGGAGGATCGCCAGAAATAAGCTAGAATTAGCTTTCACCTTAGAGAGATTGTTATAATAAATTATTAGTGAATAAATTATTAGTGGAGTAAATTAGTGGAGTAAATATTAGTGGAATAAATTATTAATAAATTATTAGTGGAGTCTTCATTTTACAAATTCATTTTTTGGATTTTACAAATAGATATTGCTTGCAGTTTGTAATTAATATTATAGATGTATTGGATATTCAGTTATTATAATTGGTTATTTAAAATATAAAATTAAAAGAAATTAATGAATTGATACTGCTATCAGGAAACCATCGTTTTATATTTATGTACAATCAAACCCGAAAGTGACGAGTAAAATAAATTATTTCTAGTTATTCAATAATTATATTTATTAATTACATAAAATTTCATATAATAAGATCTTTTATATCACTAATGAAAAGCTTATCAATTGTGTGTTTAAATATTGGTATAAATACAAATACATTATTTATTTAATTTCATTATAAATGTCATCCCAATCAATTAATGGTAAGTTACATTTTTAATTTTAAATTTATTTTAATTTTATTTTTAGAAATAATGTATCATGCTCTTGTCAATAAGATGATACAATTGTATCCAGAAGAACTTAGTGACTTGGTGTTCTGTGCACCAGAAACAAGAAATAGTCGAATTCTGGAGGCTACTGGAATCAATTTAATTCAATTTATTTCTACCTATAAGAAAAATAGAAGAAATTGGATTAAAGATGAGCCCATATGCGGTTCACCATGTGAGTGCTGTGGAAATCGGAGGATCGCCAGAAATAAGCTAGAATTAGCTTTCACCTTAGAGAGATTGTTATAATAAATTATTAGTGAATAAATTATTAGTGGAGTAAATTAGTGGAGTAAATATTAGTGGAATAAATTATTAATAAATTATTAGTGGAGTCTTCATTTTACAAATTCATTTTTTGGATTTTACAAATAGATATTGCTTGCAGTTTGTAATTAATATTATAGATGTATTGGATATTCAGTTATTATAATTGGTTATTTAAAATATAAAATTAAAAGAAATTAATGAATTGATACTGCTATCAGGAAACCATCGTTTTATATTTATGTACAATCAAACCCGAAAGTGACGAGTAAAATAAATTATTTCTAGTTATTCAATAATTATATTTATTAATTACATAAAATTTCATATAATAAGATCTTTTATATCACTAATGAAAAGCTTATCAATTGTGTGTTTAAATATTGGTATAAATACAAATACATTATTTATTTAATTTCATTATAAATGTCATCCCAATCAATTAATGGTAAGTTACATTTTTAATTTTAAATTTATTTTAATTTTATTTTTAGAAATAATGTATCATGCTCTTGTCAATAAGATGATACAATTGTATCCAGAAGAACTTAGTGACTTGGTGTTCTGTGCACCAGAAACAAGAAATAGTCGAATTCTGGAGGCTACTGGAATCAATTTAATTCAATTTATTTCTACCTATAAGAAAAATAGAAGAAATTGGATTAAAGATGAGCCCATATGCGGTTCACCATGTGAGTGCTGTGGAAATCGGAGGATCGCCAGAAATAAGCTAGAATTAGCTTTCACCTTAGAGAGATTGTTATAATAAATTATTAGTGAATAAATTATTAGTGGAGTAAATTAGTGGAGTAAATATTAGTGGAATAAATTATTAATAAATTATTAGTGGAGTCTTCATTTTACAAATTCATTTTTTGGATTTTACAAATAGATATTGCTTGCAGTTTGTAATTAATATTATAGATGTATTGGATATTCAGTTATTATAATTGGTTATTTAAAATATAAAATTAAAAGAAATTAATGAATTGATACTGCTATCAGGAAACCATCGTTTTATATTTATGTACAATCAAACCCGAAAGTGACGAGTAAAATAAATTATTTCTAGTTATTCAATAATTATATTTATTAATTACATAAAATTTCATATAATAAGATCTTTTATATCACTAATGAAAAGCTTATCAATTGTGTGTTTAAATATTGGTATAAATACAAATACATTATTTATTTAATTTCATTATAAATGTCATCCCAATCAATTAATGGTAAGTTACATTTTTAATTTTAAATTTATTTTAATTTTATTTTTAGAAATAATGTATCATGCTCTTGTCAATAAGATGATACAATTGTATCCAGAAGAACTTAGTGACTTGGTGTTCTGTGCACCAGAAACAAGAAATAGTCGAATTCTGGAGGCTACTGGAATCAATTTAATTCAATTTATTTCTACCTATAAGAAAAATAGAAGAAATTGGATTAAAGATGAGCCCATATGCGGTTCACCATGTGAGTGCTGTGGAAATCGGAGGATCGCCAGAAATAAGCTAGAATTAGCTTTCACCTTAGAGAGATTGTTATAATAAATTATTAGTGAATAAATTATTAGTGGAGTAAATTAGTGGAGTAAATATTAGTGGAATAAATTATTAATAAATTATTAGTGGAGTCTTCATTTTACAAATTCATTTTTTGGATTTTACAAATAGATATTGCTTGCAGTTTGTAATTAATATTATAGATGTATTGGATATTCAGTTATTATAATTGGTTATTTAAAATATAAAATTAAAAGAAATTAATGAATTGATACTGCTATCAGGAAACCATCGTTTTATATTTATGTACAATCAAACCCGAAAGTGACGAGTAAAATAAATTATTTCTAGTTATTCAATAATTATATTTATTAATTACATAAAATTTCATATAATAAGATCTTTTATATCACTAATGAAAAGCTTATCAATTGTGTGTTTAAATATTGGTATAAATACAAATACATTATTTATTTAATTTCATTATAAATGTCATCCCAATCAATTAATGGTAAGTTACATTTTTAATTTTAAATTTATTTTAATTTTATTTTTAGAAATAATGTATCATGCTCTTGTCAATAAGATGATACAATTGTATCCAGAAGAACTTAGTGACTTGGTGTTCTGTGCACCAGAAACAAGAAATAGTCGAATTCTGGAGGCTACTGGAATCAATTTAATTCAATTTATTTCTACCTATAAGAAAAATAGAAGAAATTGGATTAAAGATGAGCCCATATGCGGTTCACCATGTGAGTGCTGTGGAAATCGGAGGATCGCCAGAAATAAGCTAGAATTAGCTTTCACCTTAGAGAGATTGTTATAATAAATTATTAGTGAATAAATTATTAGTGGAGTAAATTAGTGGAGTAAATATTAGTGGAATAAATTATTAATAAATTATTAGTGGAGTCTTCATTTTACAAATTCATTTTTTGGATTTTACAAATAGATATTGCTTGCAGTTTGTAATTAATATTATAGATGTATTGGATATTCAGTTATTATAATTGGTTATTTAAAATATAAAATTAAAAGAAATTAATGAATTGATACTGCTATCAGGAAACCATCGTTTTATATTTATGTACAATCAAACCCGAAAGTGACGAGTAAAATAAATTATTTCTAGTTATTCAATAATTATATTTATTAATTACATAAAATTTCATATAATAAGATCTTTTATATCACTAATGAAAAGCTTATCAATTGTGTGTTTAAATATTGGTATAAATACAAATACATTATTTATTTAATTTCATTATAAATGTCATCCCAATCAATTAATGGTAAGTTACATTTTTAATTTTAAATTTATTTTAATTTTATTTTTAGAAATAATGTATCATGCTCTTGTCAATAAGATGATACAATTGTATCCAGAAGAACTTAGTGACTTGGTGTTCTGTGCACCAGAAACAAGAAATAGTCGAATTCTGGAGGCTACTGGAATCAATTTAATTCAATTTATTTCTACCTATAAGAAAAATAGAAGAAATTGGATTAAAGATGAGCCCATATGCGGTTCACCATGTGAGTGCTGTGGAAATCGGAGGATCGCCAGAAATAAGCTAGAATTAGCTTTCACCTTAGAGAGATTGTTATAATAAATTATTAGTGAATAAATTATTAGTGGAGTAAATTAGTGGAGTAAATATTAGTGGAATAAATTATTAATAAATTATTAGTGGAGTCTTCATTTTACAAATTCATTTTTTGGATTTTACAAATAGATATTGCTTGCAGTTTGTAATTAATATTATAGATGTATTGGATATTCAGTTATTATAATTGGTTATTTAAAATATAAAATTAAAAGAAATTAATGAATTGATACTGCTATCAGGAAACCATCGTTTTATATTTATGTACAATCAAACCCGAAAGTGACGAGTAAAATAAATTATTTCTAGTTATTCAATAATTATATTTATTAATTACATAAAATTTCATATAATAAGATCTTTTATATCACTAATGAAAAGCTTATCAATTGTGTGTTTAAATATTGGTATAAATACAAATACATTATTTATTTAATTTCATTATAAATGTCATCCCAATCAATTAATGGTAAGTTACATTTTTAATTTTAAATTTATTTTAATTTTATTTTTAGAAATAATGTATCATGCTCTTGTCAATAAGATGATACAATTGTATCCAGAAGAACTTAGTGACTTGGTGTTCTGTGCACCAGAAACAAGAAATAGTCGAATTCTGGAGGCTACTGGAATCAATTTAATTCAATTTATTTCTACCTATAAGAAAAATAGAAGAAATTGGATTAAAGATGAGCCCATATGCGGTTCACCATGTGAGTGCTGTGGAAATCGGAGGATCGCCAGAAATAAGCTAGAATTAGCTTTCACCTTAGAGAGATTGTTATAATAAATTATTAGTGAATAAATTATTAGTGGAGTAAATTAGTGGAGTAAATATTAGTGGAATAAATTATTAATAAATTATTAGTGGAGTCTTCATTTTACAAATTCATTTTTTGGATTTTACAAATAGATATTGCTTGCAGTTTGTAATTAATATTATAGATGTATTGGATATTCAGTTATTATAATTGGTTATTTAAAATATAAAATTAAAAGAAATTAATGAATTGATACTGCTATCAGGAAACCATCGTTTTATATTTATGTACAATCAAACCCGAAAGTGACGAGTAAAATAAATTATTTCTAGTTATTCAATAATTATATTTATTAATTACATAAAATTTCATATAATAAGATCTTTTATATCACTAATGAAAAGCTTATCAATTGTGTGTTTAAATATTGGTATAAATACAAATACATTATTTATTTAATTTCATTATAAATGTCATCCCAATCAATTAATGGTAAGTTACATTTTTAATTTTAAATTTATTTTAATTTTATTTTTAGAAATAATGTATCATGCTCTTGTCAATAAGATGATACAATTGTATCCAGAAGAACTTAGTGACTTGGTGTTCTGTGCACCAGAAACAAGAAATAGTCGAATTCTGGAGGCTACTGGAATCAATTTAATTCAATTTATTTCTACCTATAAGAAAAATAGAAGAAATTGGATTAAAGATGAGCCCATATGCGGTTCACCATGTGAGTGCTGTGGAAATCGGAGGATCGCCAGAAATAAGCTAGAATTAGCTTTCACCTTAGAGAGATTGTTATAATAAATTATTAGTGAATAAATTATTAGTGGAGTAAATTAGTGGAGTAAATATTAGTGGAATAAATTATTAATAAATTATTAGTGGAGTCTTCATTTTACAAATTCATTTTTTGGATTTTACAAATAGATATTGCTTGCAGTTTGTAATTAATATTATAGATGTATTGGATATTCAGTTATTATAATTGGTTATTTAAAATATAAAATTAAAAGAAATTAATGAATTGATACTGCTATCAGGAAACCATCGTTTTATATTTATGTACAATCAAACCCGAAAGTGACGAGTAAAATAAATTATTTCTAGTTATTCAATAATTATATTTATTAATTACATAAAATTTCATATAATAAGATCTTTTATATCACTAATGAAAAGCTTATCAATTGTGTGTTTAAATATTGGTATAAATACAAATACATTATTTATTTAATTTCATTATAAATGTCATCCCAATCAATTAATGGTAAGTTACATTTTTAATTTTAAATTTATTTTAATTTTATTTTTAGAAATAATGTATCATGCTCTTGTCAATAAGATGATACAATTGTATCCAGAAGAACTTAGTGACTTGGTGTTCTGTGCACCAGAAACAAGAAATAGTCGAATTCTGGAGGCTACTGGAATCAATTTAATTCAATTTATTTCTACCTATAAGAAAAATAGAAGAAATTGGATTAAAGATGAGCCCATATGCGGTTCACCATGTGAGTGCTGTGGAAATCGGAGGATCGCCAGAAATAAGCTAGAATTAGCTTTCACCTTAGAGAGATTGTTATAATAAATTATTAGTGAATAAATTATTAGTGGAGTAAATTAGTGGAGTAAATATTAGTGGAATAAATTATTAATAAATTATTAGTGGAGTCTTCATTTTACAAATTCATTTTTTGGATTTTACAAATAGATATTGCTTGCAGTTTGTAATTAATATTATAGATGTATTGGATATTCAGTTATTATAATTGGTTATTTAAAATATAAAATTAAAAGAAATTAATGAATTGATACTGCTATCAGGAAACCATCGTTTTATATTTATGTACAATCAAACCCGAAAGTGACGAGTAAAATAAATTATTTCTAGTTATTCAATAATTATATTTATTAATTACATAAAATTTCATATAATAAGATCTTTTATATCACTAATGAAAAGCTTATCAATTGTGTGTTTAAATATTGGTATAAATACAAATACATTATTTATTTAATTTCATTATAAATGTCATCCCAATCAATTAATGGTAAGTTACATTTTTAATTTTAAATTTATTTTAATTTTATTTTTAGAAATAATGTATCATGCTCTTGTCAATAAGATGATACAATTGTATCCAGAAGAACTTAGTGACTTGGTGTTCTGTGCACCAGAAACAAGAAATAGTCGAATTCTGGAGGCTACTGGAATCAATTTAATTCAATTTATTTCTACCTATAAGAAAAATAGAAGAAATTGGATTAAAGATGAGCCCATATGCGGTTCACCATGTGAGTGCTGTGGAAATCGGAGGATCGCCAGAAATAAGCTAGAATTAGCTTTCACCTTAGAGAGATTGTTATAATAAATTATTAGTGAATAAATTATTAGTGGAGTAAATTAGTGGAGTAAATATTAGTGGAATAAATTATTAATAAATTATTAGTGGAGTCTTCATTTTACAAATTCATTTTTTGGATTTTACAAATAGATATTGCTTGCAGTTTGTAATTAATATTATAGATGTATTGGATATTCAGTTATTATAATTGGTTATTTAAAATATAAAATTAAAAGAAATTAATGAATTGATACTGCTATCAGGAAACCATCGTTTTATATTTATGTACAATCAAACCCGAAAGTGACGAGTAAAATAAATTATTTCTAGTTATTCAATAATTATATTTATTAATTACATAAAATTTCATATAATAAGATCTTTTATATCACTAATGAAAAGCTTATCAATTGTGTGTTTAAATATTGGTATAAATACAAATACATTATTTATTTAATTTCATTATAAATGTCATCCCAATCAATTAATGGTAAGTTACATTTTTAATTTTAAATTTATTTTAATTTTATTTTTAGAAATAATGTATCATGCTCTTGTCAATAAGATGATACAATTGTATCCAGAAGAACTTAGTGACTTGGTGTTCTGTGCACCAGAAACAAGAAATAGTCGAATTCTGGAGGCTACTGGAATCAATTTAATTCAATTTATTTCTACCTATAAGAAAAATAGAAGAAATTGGATTAAAGATGAGCCCATATGCGGTTCACCATGTGAGTGCTGTGGAAATCGGAGGATCGCCAGAAATAAGCTAGAATTAGCTTTCACCTTAGAGAGATTGTTATAATAAATTATTAGTGAATAAATTATTAGTGGAGTAAATTAGTGGAGTAAATATTAGTGGAATAAATTATTAATAAATTATTAGTGGAGTCTTCATTTTACAAATTCATTTTTTGGATTTTACAAATAGATATTGCTTGCAGTTTGTAATTAATATTATAGATGTATTGGATATTCAGTTATTATAATTGGTTATTTAAAATATAAAATTAAAAGAAATTAATGAATTGATACTGCTATCAGGAAACCATCGTTTTATATTTATGTACAATCAAACCCGAAAGTGACGAGTAAAATAAATTATTTCTAGTTATTCAATAATTATATTTATTAATTACATAAAATTTCATATAATAAGATCTTTTATATCACTAATGAAAAGCTTATCAATTGTGTGTTTAAATATTGGTATAAATACAAATACATTATTTATTTAATTTCATTATAAATGTCATCCCAATCAATTAATGGTAAGTTACATTTTTAATTTTAAATTTATTTTAATTTTATTTTTAGAAATAATGTATCATGCTCTTGTCAATAAGATGATACAATTGTATCCAGAAGAACTTAGTGACTTGGTGTTCTGTGCACCAGAAACAAGAAATAGTCGAATTCTGGAGGCTACTGGAATCAATTTAATTCAATTTATTTCTACCTATAAGAAAAATAGAAGAAATTGGATTAAAGATGAGCCCATATGCGGTTCACCATGTGAGTGCTGTGGAAATCGGAGGATCGCCAGAAATAAGCTAGAATTAGCTTTCACCTTAGAGAGATTGTTATAATAAATTATTAGTGAATAAATTATTAGTGGAGTAAATTAGTGGAGTAAATATTAGTGGAATAAATTATTAATAAATTATTAGTGGAGTCTTCATTTTACAAATTCATTTTTTGGATTTTACAAATAGATATTGCTTGCAGTTTGTAATTAATATTATAGATGTATTGGATATTCAGTTATTATAATTGGTTATTTAAAATATAAAATTAAAAGAAATTAATGAATTGATACTGCTATCAGGAAACCATCGTTTTATATTTATGTACAATCAAACCCGAAAGTGACGAGTAAAATAAATTATTTCTAGTTATTCAATAATTATATTTATTAATTACATAAAATTTCATATAATAAGATCTTTTATATCACTAATGAAAAGCTTATCAATTGTGTGTTTAAATATTGGTATAAATACAAATACATTATTTATTTAATTTCATTATAAATGTCATCCCAATCAATTAATGGTAAGTTACATTTTTAATTTTAAATTTATTTTAATTTTATTTTTAGAAATAATGTATCATGCTCTTGTCAATAAGATGATACAATTGTATCCAGAAGAACTTAGTGACTTGGTGTTCTGTGCACCAGAAACAAGAAATAGTCGAATTCTGGAGGCTACTGGAATCAATTTAATTCAATTTATTTCTACCTATAAGAAAAATAGAAGAAATTGGATTAAAGATGAGCCCATATGCGGTTCACCATGTGAGTGCTGTGGAAATCGGAGGATCGCCAGAAATAAGCTAGAATTAGCTTTCACCTTAGAGAGATTGTTATAATAAATTATTAGTGAATAAATTATTAGTGGAGTAAATTAGTGGAGTAAATATTAGTGGAATAAATTATTAATAAATTATTAGTGGAGTCTTCATTTTACAAATTCATTTTTTGGATTTTACAAATAGATATTGCTTGCAGTTTGTAATTAATATTATAGATGTATTGGATATTCAGTTATTATAATTGGTTATTTAAAATATAAAATTAAAAGAAATTAATGAATTGATACTGCTATCAGGAAACCATCGTTTTATATTTATGTACAATCAAACCCGAAAGTGACGAGTAAAATAAATTATTTCTAGTTATTCAATAATTATATTTATTAATTACATAAAATTTCATATAATAAGATCTTTTATATCACTAATGAAAAGCTTATCAATTGTGTGTTTAAATATTGGTATAAATACAAATACATTATTTATTTAATTTCATTATAAATGTCATCCCAATCAATTAATGGTAAGTTACATTTTTAATTTTAAATTTATTTTAATTTTATTTTTAGAAATAATGTATCATGCTCTTGTCAATAAGATGATACAATTGTATCCAGAAGAACTTAGTGACTTGGTGTTCTGTGCACCAGAAACAAGAAATAGTCGAATTCTGGAGGCTACTGGAATCAATTTAATTCAATTTATTTCTACCTATAAGAAAAATAGAAGAAATTGGATTAAAGATGAGCCCATATGCGGTTCACCATGTGAGTGCTGTGGAAATCGGAGGATCGCCAGAAATAAGCTAGAATTAGCTTTCACCTTAGAGAGATTGTTATAATAAATTATTAGTGAATAAATTATTAGTGGAGTAAATTAGTGGAGTAAATATTAGTGGAATAAATTATTAATAAATTATTAGTGGAGTCTTCATTTTACAAATTCATTTTTTGGATTTTACAAATAGATATTGCTTGCAGTTTGTAATTAATATTATAGATGTATTGGATATTCAGTTATTATAATTGGTTATTTAAAATATAAAATTAAAAGAAATTAATGAATTGATACTGCTATCAGGAAACCATCGTTTTATATTTATGTACAATCAAACCCGAAAGTGACGAGTAAAATAAATTATTTCTAGTTATTCAATAATTATATTTATTAATTACATAAAATTTCATATAATAAGATCTTTTATATCACTAATGAAAAGCTTATCAATTGTGTGTTTAAATATTGGTATAAATACAAATACATTATTTATTTAATTTCATTATAAATGTCATCCCAATCAATTAATGGTAAGTTACATTTTTAATTTTAAATTTATTTTAATTTTATTTTTAGAAATAATGTATCATGCTCTTGTCAATAAGATGATACAATTGTATCCAGAAGAACTTAGTGACTTGGTGTTCTGTGCACCAGAAACAAGAAATAGTCGAATTCTGGAGGCTACTGGAATCAATTTAATTCAATTTATTTCTACCTATAAGAAAAATAGAAGAAATTGGATTAAAGATGAGCCCATATGCGGTTCACCATGTGAGTGCTGTGGAAATCGGAGGATCGCCAGAAATAAGCTAGAATTAGCTTTCACCTTAGAGAGATTGTTATAATAAATTATTAGTGAATAAATTATTAGTGGAGTAAATTAGTGGAGTAAATATTAGTGGAATAAATTATTAATAAATTATTAGTGGAGTCTTCATTTTACAAATTCATTTTTTGGATTTTACAAATAGATATTGCTTGCAGTTTGTAATTAATATTATAGATGTATTGGATATTCAGTTATTATAATTGGTTATTTAAAATATAAAATTAAAAGAAATTAATGAATTGATACTGCTATCAGGAAACCATCGTTTTATATTTATGTACAATCAAACCCGAAAGTGACGAGTAAAATAAATTATTTCTAGTTATTCAATAATTATATTTATTAATTACATAAAATTTCATATAATAAGATCTTTTATATCACTAATGAAAAGCTTATCAATTGTGTGTTTAAATATTGGTATAAATACAAATACATTATTTATTTAATTTCATTATAAATGTCATCCCAATCAATTAATGGTAAGTTACATTTTTAATTTTAAATTTATTTTAATTTTATTTTTAGAAATAATGTATCATGCTCTTGTCAATAAGATGATACAATTGTATCCAGAAGAACTTAGTGACTTGGTGTTCTGTGCACCAGAAACAAGAAATAGTCGAATTCTGGAGGCTACTGGAATCAATTTAATTCAATTTATTTCTACCTATAAGAAAAATAGAAGAAATTGGATTAAAGATGAGCCCATATGCGGTTCACCATGTGAGTGCTGTGGAAATCGGAGGATCGCCAGAAATAAGCTAGAATTAGCTTTCACCTTAGAGAGATTGTTATAATAAATTATTAGTGAATAAATTATTAGTGGAGTAAATTAGTGGAGTAAATATTAGTGGAATAAATTATTAATAAATTATTAGTGGAGTCTTCATTTTACAAATTCATTTTTTGGATTTTACAAATAGATATTGCTTGCAGTTTGTAATTAATATTATAGATGTATTGGATATTCAGTTATTATAATTGGTTATTTAAAATATAAAATTAAAAGAAATTAATGAATTGATACTGCTATCAGGAAACCATCGTTTTATATTTATGTACAATCAAACCCGAAAGTGACGAGTAAAATAAATTATTTCTAGTTATTCAATAATTATATTTATTAATTACATAAAATTTCATATAATAAGATCTTTTATATCACTAATGAAAAGCTTATCAATTGTGTGTTTAAATATTGGTATAAATACAAATACATTATTTATTTAATTTCATTATAAATGTCATCCCAATCAATTAATGGTAAGTTACATTTTTAATTTTAAATTTATTTTAATTTTATTTTTAGAAATAATGTATCATGCTCTTGTCAATAAGATGATACAATTGTATCCAGAAGAACTTAGTGACTTGGTGTTCTGTGCACCAGAAACAAGAAATAGTCGAATTCTGGAGGCTACTGGAATCAATTTAATTCAATTTATTTCTACCTATAAGAAAAATAGAAGAAATTGGATTAAAGATGAGCCCATATGCGGTTCACCATGTGGGTGCTGTGGAAATTGGAGGATCGCCAGAAATAAGCTAGAATTAGCTTTCACCTTAGAGAGATTGTTATAATAAATTATTAGTGAATAAATTATTAGTGGAGTAAATTAGTGGAGTAAATATTAGTGGAATAAATTATTAATAAATTATTAGTGGAGTCTTCATTTTACAAATTTATTTTTTCTTATTTTACAAATAGATATTCCAGACTATAATATGTGCCAGTGTGAGAAGAAATTTGTAGAGCCCGATAGAGTCACCGTTAAAAAATGTGGCGGGACAATCGGGGTATATGCTGTATAAGGACTTTTTACTATAAAAAATTCTGATAAAATTACAGTACTAACGAGATAAAATCTTAACGAAATAAAATCGTAGTAAAAATATTAAAGCAAATTAACCTATTTAACAAATTAACAATTGTAACAGTAACTTTATTTAATTGAAATACAAAAAAAACCTTGAGGATGGAGATGACGTTTGTTACGGCGAACCAGTTCTTGCTAAATAATTTGCCAAGATTTCTTTGTTGCTTGAGGATTAAACAAGGATTAAACTGTGGATTCAACAAATATCACTTAATATAACTTTCCCGGATAGATAAGGTAGGATAATACACTTGAGATTTGTTGGAGGTTCGGAATTTTGATTTTGCTATTTTTTTAATTGATTTTTTGATTTTTTTCATCAATTTTTGTATAGCGATAATTTACCAGTCTTTTTATTGCTTTTCAAGCGTGACATACGCTCAATGGAATAACAAGGTATCATGAAACCTTGTTTAAAAAGGAATAAAATGTATTAACAGTACATTACACAAGGGTATACGTACATTCACCCGCACCACCCCCCCCCGACCGTACGGAAAATTTATGATAACTAACTTATTAGCTAACTTTTTCCACAAAATAATTTGAATTAAATTGTCGACGATTCTTTTGGGATTTGTTGGATGTCGGTTATTTTTTTGGGTTTGCAGTCGGCTAATTTTTCACGATCTGTCGACTTTTTTTGACTTCCATATTCGACTATTCTGACTTTTACCACATGATTTCCCTAGTGTAAAATGTAGAACACCGAGCAGTTGTAAATATAAATGAAATTAAAACTTAACTTATAACATGCAAAATTTTCAGCATTTTTATATATTTTATTTTTTAGAAAATAGAAAATTATTCGGATTACTGATTATTTTTGATATTATTACTCATTTTGTTCTTTTGTTGCTATGCAGTCTTTTTAATTTGATATCATTCAATAACGTAATGAATTTTTTCTTCCCTTATGTTTGCACAATTTTTATTCAGGTTGGATTAATTTTTTTTTAAATTAATCAATATTCTAGATTATTATTTTGCTGTTTATATCGAGAAAATTGGTCGGCATCCTTTGGAATAATAAAATAGATCCTGATAATGGAGCTATTCCGTTAGTAACAGGTTGTGGAGATCTTTTGGGAACATTGCTTTTGTGTTTATTCTTCGCATTATGCAATAGAAAAAATACTGTTTAAATATTCTTGATTTAGTATGCATTTTAATTTATAGAAAGGTTTCTTTACTGCTGTGTTTTTTCGTATTTCTTTTTGTTGAATTTTAAAATTTAAAAAATGGAAAACGTGGCAAATTTTGACATTTATTAAATCTATGAATTTGTTATGCTTTCTCGAGAGAAGTTTCATGCGCAATCTTAAAATCCAATTCTGTCTCTATTTCCCTTGATGTAAAAACTTTAAAAACATACAAATAGAAAAAATCAAAGTTTGTTTTACTTATTAAATCCAAACCTAATTGATTGAATTTGGTACGACATATCCAACGAACACAGCGAGAGAGCAATAGTATTACCAGAATTCCGTGAATACTGTTGTTGGAATATTAAAATGTTTGTTGGTGACGATCCAACTCCTCATGCTCAGCAATCAAAGAAATTGAACTCAGATCCCAACAAAATCATTTTCAAATTGTAAAAATTGTAAGATATGTGTCACCATGTAAGTCGAAACACAATTTCTAACTCGCTCTCGTTTGCCTCCTTTGATTAATTCTTCTAAATTAAACTGCTTTGCACTTCTTTCTAATTCTACTAAGTTTATAAATTTTGTTTCTGCAACTGGCGCTTTCTGTTTTTTGCTAGCTATTTTTATAATATTTCGCTGATAATCAATTTTTGTGTAATCCGACTGAAGAATTCGCTGGCGATTTTCCTAATTTCCGGCATCTCATTCATCTGCCAATTAACTGGATATAATGAATAATTTATTGTCTTCTCTTAATCTGATATTCAGTTGGGTATCCTATAATTAAAGAATTTTGAAACTTAATTAACTACTCCTCCCCCTCCCCCCACACCTCTTAAAAATATTGATTTTTACTTTTTCCAAATTTTAAATTAATTTTATTTGATTTTGATAATTTGTGAAATTTTACATTTTCATTTCGAACCACAACAATATATAAAAATATCACAATATTCATCGCCCTGGCGCAGAGGTAAATATGAATTATTACACACAAAGGCATTTTGACTCTACATGCAAAAAGAAGTAAAGGACTCAAAACTATTTCCATCCAATTCCAAAGTTCAAAAATCATTTGAAACAATACAAATCGACATAGTACAATACACAGATACTTGACCGCAATAGATAACAAAACAAATTGGTTTGAAGACATTCCCATAAAAGAAAAATCCGCATAAAAGAAAAATCCGCAGCAACAAAATCTAACTAAATTGGTTCACAAGGTATGGCTGCCCAGTAACATTAATTCGCGATCAAGGAAGACAATTTAAATCTGATTTATTCATAAAGCTATGGGTCAAATACATCATTATAAAACTAGAACAACAGCTTACAACCCACAAGCAAACGGCAAAGTTGGTAGGCTACATTAGTTTTTATTACAAGCAATCCGGACAAAAGCTATCAACGACAACAACTGGTTAGAAAAACTTCCAAAAATTCTAATCGGGTTACGCAACAGCCTACAACAAAAGTCCAAGCCAGTTAGTTTCTGAACATAACACAAATTTGCCAAACTTAAAATAAAATAGTGAAACTAATTCTAAAATAAACGTAGATAAAAACAAAATGCAATTAAAAAGCATCTGAAAAACAAAGAAACCAAATAAACTTTTATTTTTATTGTATATAATTCAAACCGTAAACACATTCGGGCATGTAAATTTTGGCTTATTGTTATTTATTATAAAAATTTGTAAAAAGATTGTTACCTCCGATTTTAAAGCGAGAAGTTATGAAATATTATTGTACTTTTTCCCTATTTTTTGTCCTCCAATTTTTAGTAATTTTATTTTATTTTATTTATTTATTTGGCAGTGAGGTTTGATCATAAAAGATGGTTCTAGTTTAGATAGAGTTGTGGCTCACTAGAATAAATAAGTGCAGAAGATGTTGATAATAACGACGTGAACCTCCCTGATGTTGCTTTGAAGCGGAAGCACACACTGAATCCTTCACGACGCAGAGGCCCAGTTTGAACGATTGATTGGAGACATTAATGCTGGAAGGATTCTGAGTTCAGACAGAGATTGATGGCTGACCTCTGAAATGCTGTCCATTGAGATGTACTTTTGCCAGAAGGCAAGTTGTTGAATCGGAATCCAAGAGATTCAACAAATAGTTTTCTCGGAGATTCTCACATAGTGCTACTAGCACTGTGCTAGTAATTAATAAAATTAATTATAAAATAATTAATTAATAATCTTCACAAAACCATCAATTTGTATAAAACCAAAGCCATCCTACCACATCGACGATACATTTTCATTTTAAGTTACATAACCCTTTCCTGGCTAATGAAGCCATATGGAATCATGATATATTTCATACAGGTATTGGCATCTATGGACTGGTAGGTATAATATTTTTATTTATGATCGATAAGGAAGATCTATGCTTTTAATGTGAAATCATTTAATCCCGCCTTTTACCAAATACTTTATTGTTTTTGTCATTTGAAAGAAGCAACAAGTGATTTTTGGACGCCATTTCCAACTCTTAATTCAGCCAGGAAAGGGTTAATAAATTTTTAATGCGCATAATTACCGATAACTGATATACTTTTATTTTAAAATGTTATTGTTGAAAGTCATTTCTATCTTAACTTCATTCATTACTAAAAGATTCACTTTCCTTTCACTAAAATCTTTCACTTTTTCCAGAAACAAAATTTAAATTACCCTATTACAGCAACGGCGAACCTATGACCGACGCAACGAATTCAAGTGACCCGTAAGTTGTTGTTTTTTTAATTATAAAATAATAACCATACGAATGTGTTCGAATATATATCTAATTAATGTATAATAAATAAAACCATATTATATTTACATGAATTTTTGTTAAATTTCTAATAACTAAAATAATACTTGACCCATAGATTGATATTTTCAAAAAATAAGTTCAATTGTGACCACCATGTAAAAAAGGTTCGCCATCGCTGCCCTATTAAAACAGCGAAATTATTGACATATCGAGTTCTTGATTTATGGGATTTAGGGATTGTACAAAAAGTACTGTGAAGGTGTTGTAATTCTAAATATCTTAGCTTTCGAAATGTTTCAAATAAAAGAGAAACACGGACATTTATTTATTGGTACAATAAATGGTAAATTAATAAAAAATTTAAAAGAATAATAGAAAAAATTAAAAAATTAAACAGGAAAAATTATTAACAAAAATTTTAAATAATTAGAAATTAAAGTCTTCTTTTTTTTGTTTGATAGGGAAGCCGATCATTTAGATATTCATCATTTATTCCACGCACTTGGGAATTGCTAGTTCTAAGATTTTCATTAAATATTTCTAGTTTATTTTGGGGTTTTGTTTCGTTGTCAGATACTTCACTCTCATATGATTTAATATCGTCGACTGTGTGAGCACTTAAAACTGAAGTCCGATGATTGGGTCTGGAATCCGCTTTATTGGAACTTCCATGTAAACTTTGCAAAGTTTTATGTGACCGACTTTCAGTGGTTTCTGCTTTCTTAAATTTATAAAGTTAAATTTGTTACAAATCATGATTCATGGATAACGGTACCAAAAGATAGCAATTAATTCATATTTATAATGTATTTATAATTAGAATGCATTTTGCTTAAATTATTTATTAATATGGTAAAAGTATTACAAAAATAAAAATTAATTATTCAAAAAAATTTGTTGATAATTCCGAATGTGGTAGGCACAGTGATGGTCCATCAGTTTGAGGCTCAATGTTGGATAATAATATTTTTATAAAGCTCATGAATCACCGTTGGAAGATGATTGGCTAATCTGGATTATTAATTAACGGCTTTAATAAATCGGTATAGTTTGACAAATCATGTTAATTTTTAAGATTTAGACAATAATTAATTTCTATGCCAAAAAGTAATAAAGCAGAGAAACTATAGAGTACCGAGAAGAAAACTATATAGATGATATAGGCAGATATAAAAATAATATAATGAATAACATAATTGTTAAACAAAATTATAAAGATTGTGCTTAGCGAAAAATATTCTTTTCTTCTTTTTTAGTTAGTTTACCTTTCGTAATCTTACAAAAATGTACTGTGTATATCGATTGATTGTGTGATTTTTAATTTGAAATAAATATTATTATTTTATATGTTATTTTAATCAAAAGGCCACACGGAGGCAGTACGAAGTCAAATCCTACTAAAAATAAATATATACCGTAAATTCTCTTGTATAAATCACATTTATATAGCTGATTTTAGAATTCAAAATGCATGGTTTATAAAAATATCACAACTATTGAGGTCTAAATTCGGGGTGCGACTTATACATTAGGATTTACGGTAACTCTACAATTTTACTGTTTTAATATTCATACAGTCTTTTTTTCAAAAATATCCCGGAATATCCCGGTGGACCTACTGGTCCACAAATATAATGAAGTTTTTTATATTTTTTAATGAAATTAAATTAAATTTTTACAATTGTTACTTCTTTCTATTTCAATTTAACTCAATAGTTGATTAACGAAACAACAAAATAATCATGGAGATAATGTGAGTAGAATCGTAAATGAGATGTGCTGTCGTTCGTCGCAGCACCACATAATACATAAACTTCTCCATTTTAAATCGACTCAGAAATTGTTTAAATCAAAAACATTTGGAACATCATGGAATGTGAAAAAGATATTCTAAATACCATTGACAATAATAGAGTGATTGATATAATGAGAGAAAAAAGTGAAATATTAAAAAAATTGTTTAATTAATAATATTTATTTAATTATTTTTAATTACTTAATTTTGATTTTTGTTGTACTTTTTTGAAATTTTTTTTCTTAAATTTAATATTTCCCGGGCCTTAATGTGTTTCCAGTCCAGCCCTAGTCTGGGTCCTCAAATTACGTCACTGTTTATTATTTCCCAATAAGCTTTTGCTGATTGTGTTGGTGTCGGCACTCGGGCTACAATAAATTGTACCACAATTTCTTAAATAAAGTTTTTGGAATTTCTCAAGTTATTCTTATTCTTTACAAAGTACATAGTAATGAAAAAGATGTACAATGCTGGCTAAATGAAGATTTTAAATTACGAATATTTGATTATCTATTATATTTTTAGGTGAAGCCTAAATATTTTCCCTTCCCTGGGCATTAAAAGGCAAAATCCGCAAATGGTCATTCAAAATCTTCATTTTCTCTTTTAGAACCATCTGCTCATTTTTGATGTTAGTGTCCACAATAATATTTAATTCGTTATTGAATTAGAACTCAATTTATTGCATGGTCATAATTAATTTTTTTAACTAAATTAAAAATTAATTATATATTTACCGTAGATAATTGATTAAGTAGACTTTCACCTGATCCTGTTTCATCAAGCTAAATAAAAAAAAATTTAATTTTAGTAGATATATGATATTTATGATATCTATATATATATATATACAGTGGTGATATTCAGCCGGTACGGGGCGGTACGCTCGTACCGGTTGTTAACATTTTTAAAATTTTCCGTACCGGTTGTTGTATATTAAAAAAAAAGTATGTTTTTAAGTAAAAGTATGTAAAAGTAAAAGTATTGATAAAAACATTCTAAATTACTAAAAAAATATAAATATTTACCTGCCATTATCGATCAAATACAAAAAATCTTACAATAAAATAAAAATTTGGGATTTAAAATTTTTTTCGGTTTTAGTAAAAAAAATCTACTTAAAACTGTCTAATTTGAATTTTAGTACTTTTAATTTCCACTACAATCCAAGAGATGGCATTGAATTATAGAACAAAATTTATGGAATTGAAAAATTCCTACTGAGCATGTGTAAAGTTGCATTTTAATAGGTGGTTTCACCGCGTAACCACTAAGCTTGAAAGGGTTAACGGAAAATTCTGTAAAAAAAAATATTTTTCTTTTAATAAAAAGGGAATTTCCCTTTTTGAATACATTTTTATTTTGATATATTTACTCTAAATAAAAAGTTTAGTAGTATAAATATTTTTTATGGTGAATGGTTATCCCTTACTTTTAATCTCTATTAAATTCAGTTTTAACGTGCAAGTATGAAGATTTTAAATTGATTTAAATTTCTAATTAATTATTAATTAATTATTAAATATTTTCTTTGTTTCAACCTAAGAATGAAAAGGCAAGGTAATTTGGATGACTTTTTTAGCAAATCTATAAAAATAACCAAAAACCCTGAACAGCAAGCTGAGAATATTACTAATTCTAATCAAACAAAACAGGTAAAAGAAAAAAATGATACTTCTGAAGTTCAACACCAATCGGAAAAAGCTGGAACGTCTCGTGATGCTGCGTTATTACATTTTTGGAATGATAAACAACTAAATTATTTTAAAACTAAATACGAGTGGCTTATTGTTGTTAGCGATGAAAATGTGGGATGTCAGTGGTGTTCGAAAGTAGAATCGTTAAATTTAGAAACTGCTAAACATTTACACATTTCTGTGGAGTGGAAATCATGCTCTGTCAAAGCTCATGGCTCGAACAAAGAAAATTTACAATCATCAATGAGAAAAAAATTGAAGGAACACAATGAATCAGCTTCACATAAAAAAGCTGGGGAAATAATAAAAATTGGTGAAACAAATATAATTTCCAAATCTTTCGATGTGGCTAATGAAAAGTATTTAAACAGCACAGTAAACATTTTTAATACTATCTATTTCATAATTAAAAACAATTACCCATTCAGTGATTTTAAAAAATTAATTGATTTACAGAAAAAAAATAATGTAGATTTTGGATTTTCATTACATTCCAGATTTATAGTTCCACTTGTCGCAAAGCTTATATCTACAGAAATAAGAAGAATTAGTTTTGGAAAACTGATAAATACAGGTTGTAAAATTTCAATTATTATTGATGAAGCCTCAACTGTTTCACACAAAAGCGTTTTAGTAGTTTATTTGAAATCTGAAATTCAAGATTCCGATGATAGTGTAACAGTTTTTATTGATCTTGTCGAATTAGATGGAACAACATCAGAAATAATTTTTAAAACCTTAATATCAGTTTTTGAAAAACATGGTTTTAATGAAAAATATTTACATGAAAATCTTATTGGATTTTGCTCAGACGGTGCTAGTGTAATGTTAGGAAAAAAGGCTGGAGTTTCTGCAAGAATTTTAGAACATTTTCCAGGTATTAGCATCTGTCACTGTTTAGCTCATCGTATTCAGTTAACTCTAGATGATGTTATCAAAGAAGTAAATGAAGTAAATAACTTTAGATATTTTCTCGATAAACTTTATTCGTATTATCATACTTCAAATAAACATCAACGAGAATTAAATAATGTTTCTAAAGAACTTGGCACTGAAGTACACAAAATAGGTAGAATATTTGGTCCTCGATGGGCAGCCTGTAGCGCTAGGACCGCCAAAGCAGTTTGGAAATCATATCAGGCCTTATATATTCACTTTAGTCAAAATAAAGAAATTGGAATAATGTCATATTTCAAAAATGAAAACTTTTTAAAAGATTTAGGTTTAATAAACGACATATTAGAAGAAATTTCTGTACTGTCTACAGCTTTACAAGAAAGAGATATTTCATTAATTAGAGCTGATAGATTGATAAGGCGAACGATTAATCTATTCCAACATTTAAAATTAAATAAAGGAACATATGAAAAAGAAGCAGATGATATTATTAAAACGAAAAAATACAATATTCCATTTGAAATTAATAGAAAAAAAACATCAATTGTTGTTTCGAGAGATAAATTTTTTGATTGTTTAGAAAAACATATGAAAACGCGTTTGCTATTAGACGATAAAAATGAAAACTATAATAATCTCTTAAATTGCTTTAATTTATTAAATCCAGAAACATGGCCGGGTGATATTTTTGAAGCACCATGGATTGAAGGTGAAAATAGGTTAGAGCAGTTAAATAAAATAATCAAATACATCATTCCAGTAAATGATTTTCGAGATTTTGTTGATGTGCGAGATAGAGAATCTAAAAATATTAATACTATTCTGAGAGCAAAAAGAATTTTAAATGTAATTGCTGTTAATTCCGCAGAAGCTGAAAGAGGACTCAGCACAATGAACAATATCATTTATGATAAGAGAAATTCGTTGTTAATTGAAACAACAAGTCATTTAATGACAATAAATTTAATGGGAAAATCGATTGAGGATTTTGATGCAACACCATATGTTAAATTATGGTTGCGAGAAGGGCATCATATGGCAAGTGACAAACGTGTCAAAGCAGCCGCACCTAATTTGCCGTCCCAAAACCAAAATTTAATTTGGAAATTATTTAATTAATTTTATATACTATTTTTTATACTATTATATATAATATATGTATTTCTTATGTAAATATGTAAATAAATAACTATTATGAAGTAAATATAATCTACAATAGATTTTTTTCCATGCGTACCGGTTGTTAAAAAATTCGAATATCACCACTGTATATATATATATATATATATATATATATATATATATATATATATATATATATATATATATATATATATATATATATATATGTATTATAAGAACTTAATTTTCCAATTTCACCACTGATTATATTTTCCATTGAATTTATTAATAAGAGAGCTTGAAGACTATAAATCAGTAATATATCGATGTTTTTTGATACTCACGAATTTTCGGCACTCCCTTTTTAGCGAAGCATGATAAAGGACATACAGTTTGTCAATGAATGCTTTAAATCGGTTCATCCCCGAAACTTGTTTTATGGTATCACCAACGAAGAGTTCCATTCGGTGATTTGTACAATGCCAAAACAGAACAGATGGAACAGATATATATATATATATATATATATAATATGTTGTATTGATTCATCAGAATAATTTTAAAATATTTTAATTATTTATTGATAAAATAAATAATTAACAACTGCTTTTTTGAACTTAATCTTTTTTTTCGTTTCTATATCACGTTAGCGTCTAAATAACATTAAAATAACATAAAATCCACACTTGTACTATATTTTTGCATTTAAACTTTTTTATTTTTATGTCGGCTAAACCGGATGTCGAAAATTCATTACAATAATAAATTAAAATTTGTTTTTTAGTGTATTATTGAATGATAAATAACCGAATTTTTGGTGGAAATAACTACGAGTTTTCGTAATTATATTTAACGAACTGAAACTTCAAAACATTTGTGATTACTATTTCGAACCAAAAGTACTGATCTGTTTTCATCTATTTATACATAGGAAACCCAATACTAATTTTTGGTTAATGGTAACATAAAATACAAATGAGTCGATTTTTAAAGTAACGCAAGTCCATTTAATTATAGGAAATTTTTTTATTTTCTTCAGAAATCTTTAATAAACATTACTGGATAATAAATTTACTTAATCTTTAACTATAAAACACATTTAAGTCGGCTGCTACAGATAATCAATAGTTTTATATTTATTGAAATGCAAATCTTTAGATATCTCAGTAAAACAAAAAATTGGAATTGTCCAACTTTAAAACTAAACAACTCAAATTCCAAACGACTAAAATTTTAAAATAAATATGATGAATGACTTTTATATTTGTAAGATCTCTGGGTTAAATCATGCGTGTTTTCAAATAAGCATAATAAACGACCATAGAAGATAATAGAGGGATCCAGAATTTCTGAAGTAAATTTAGAAAATACTCTGCAAATTGCTACGACAAACATTGATTCAATCATATAAAATAAGCAGTATCAGATTTCATTAAATATCTAAAAAAATACACCTAATTCTGTTTTTATGCGAATTTGATTTAAAGCAATTAAAAAAAATCATTCAAAATGTTATTATTTTAGCAAGCATGATGACATTGAGAAAAGGACTAGAAAATTTAAACAATCGTTTTAACGCGGGTTTTTTGAGAACGTATCTATCGAGTAAAAACAGAATGAGGTGTATTGCAATTTTGTTACCGTGATTGTATGTGTATTTCTTTTCTATAACTTTTTATGTTATCTTGAATTCGAATTTTATTTTTCTTAATAATAAAATTAATAAATCCAATGTCAATTGAAAAGAAATCAGGGATGAAAATTGAAAAAAGTTCTTATAATAATAAAATTAATTATAGATGAGAAAAAATATAAATATAACAATAAATAATAAAAATATTGTTTTTGATAGCTTTTTATTACATTGTCTCAAAAAAAACTTTCTAAAGATAAAAAAAGGTTGAACCGCATCTACCTTACAAAAATTTAATTTGACCTGAGTTTTAAAAGGTCGCCTATACGATACCAGCTAAAATTTGACTGCATAGTGATATTCCAGTTTGGTATTTCGATTTGGCCTCTGACTGTTCTCTATTCACCTGAAGTATCTGACACTTAATGTGTTCAAGAGTTATATTGAAAGTACCATGTTAGGCGTTAATGTAGCTACTAATAATGCAATTCAAGTTCAACTACAAATATCATAGTTTGATAATGAATAAAATACCTATCAGTATAGTTTTCACTTTTCTCCAAATCTTATATCATTTCTATATATAAAAGGCTTTATTCACTCGCTTCCTACCTCAAAAATACCATTTAACAAAAATTAATAAAGTGATTTTAATTTTGAACTTTTAAGATTAAAACATGGAATAAAGCAAGGAATAATAAAATTTAATGTTACTATATTGAAGTCATATTCAAGAACTGTTAGGTCATCAAACGCTTCATTGAATTCTCCTTCTTCCATACCTTCTCCGATGAACCAATGGACAAAAGCTCTTTTATTGTAAAGCATCAAAAATTTTCGGTTGAGATTATTGAAAGTTGTCTTAATAGCTGTTGAATTGATTGCCATTGTGAGAGACTTAGAACTATATGCCATGCCACTGGGCGGGATCAGTGTCATCGGCTGGTAGTTGATACCGGTCTAAAGGTTTATACAAATTAAAATATGATCTATTTAAAGTATCTAATTGTACTTTGAACCCTGTTGGACACCAATCAACAAATGGTAATTTACCAGACAATTTCAAAACAGAAATAGTTTGAGATATTTCCCTGACACAAACATCACCCCTGTATAACAATACACAGGCCATATTTGAACCGATAGTCATATCTATCATAAGTAACTGATTTTCCTTTGATAAGGCAGAATATGTTATTTCTTTGGTTGACAGAGCTACAGTGTTAATTATTAAATAATTAATTAATTAACTATTACATAAATTTAAAAATGTTAATTACTATTTTAAGGAAACTACTTAAATTGGACGCATACGTTTCGGAAGTTTTGAAATCTTTAGACGATGGTATATATATATTATCACTATGCACATAAACATTCTTTCAACATTCAAGCAGGTGGCGTTATGAACTGCCAGAACAGCCGGCCACCCGTAGCGGTACATTTAATAGGGTGGCTCTCTTGGTTTTAATAGTTACATGCAAAAATCGAAAAACAAAAATTCGAAATTAAAAAAATAAGTAATATGTGAAAGAAGTATCTTAAAGGATAATGCAGGAAAAGCAATAAAGCGATTCTAATAAATAAAATTCCAATAAATAGATATTTCTGACTACATTTTATTTTCCTCGAATTACTGTTTATTATTGACAACAATTGATACCAATCCTGCTCTAGTTGTACTTATAACCTCCATGGCGTGAGTGGTGTCTTAAATTTATATATATAGCAGGCTTGCCCAACCGGGCGATCACGACACGAATTTCGGTCGATCGTCTACAACAAACTAAAAATCTTAAATTCTGAAAAAGAAATTGTGCAAATTAGAAAAATGTTTTAAGTATGAACGGGTGAAGTAAAATTTCTTTAGGAGTTTCCAAGAGGTAACACAAATCTTTTTGTCTCTGAAGTATATGTAAATATTTATATATTAATAGATTTATAATAATTATATATTAACAAATATATGAAATATGAAGTTAAAGATTTGTGGTACTTAATTAAATTGAGAAACATAAATTTGTTTGAATATTTTAGTTTCGACTTCGAATTCATGTTATTATTTTGGTAAGAAAATTATATTATTTAAACTTTGAATAATTTATTTTATTGTTTGACTTTCTTCAGCCGTAATCATGCTCGTTGCAAATAAAAGTAAAATCTACCATTATCACGATGAACGGCGCATGATTATTTTTTTATAATGTCTAGTAAATGTTGCTGTTTAATATGTTCCTCATCTGTAGCAATTCCAAAGAAAAGAATTGTATTAAAGAAAGATAAATACCCGATTTTGACAGATACAGCACTTAAAATGATGTCCTGCTTCGGTTAAACATATTTGGCAGAATCCGCTTTTTCACACATGAATCTTATTAAACCAGAAATTCTTTAACAGGTGTTCACCTTGATCAATGTTTAAGATTATCAGTGTCCTCAAATAATCCCGATTTTGATTGCTAAGTCAAACCAGTGCCAAAGATCACATTAATATATGATTTTTCTCATTTTTTTTTGAAATTAATTAATTTTTTTCATTTGTTTGTTGTTTTTATTCTTTTTGTACATATTTTTTAAATTTTAAAATGAAGTGAAATAAACTGAAATTATACTAATTGAAGATCTAAATTACTTGGACATGGGTAGATCTCGAGGTAGTTGGATTAAAAATGTGGATCTTTAGTATAAATAGGTTGGGCAGGCCATAAATATAGTGTTTAACATTTTTGTTGTTTAAATATTGGATTTAAGACATTGAGAAAGTACTTAATACAAAAAACGTTCCATTATTTTCATTTCATAAATAAATTATTAAGAGATAAAATAATAATGAAACTTGGATTCATCTCATAACAATAGTAAATTACGGTTCCCAGTAGCATTTTTTGATTTGATGAAATATAAATATTATTTTTATAAATCGTTTTCAATAAAAATAATTAGATAGCATATTTTAAATTACATATAATTTTTTCTCTGCATCAACATACAGATGGCCTTAATTATTGAAACATACCTAGTTTGACTTTAAACAATGTGTGTTCAACAAGATGGGAAAGCAGAATCAATACCATGGAACCAATTAGATAAAAACTTAGAAAATGTAACGGCGCCCTAATTGATATCATGGAAGTCCCATCGTTAATGGATTTACATGGAAACTAAACGAAGATTGGCGCAAAACATTTGGTACAAAATTATCAATTTAATGTATTATTAAAAGTTACTAAAATGAATCTTCTAATGCATATTCCAACATATTATATATGCGTTTATACAGCACCGGCGCTAGAGTTTCAGATGATGTGTGAAAATTGCATATTACCGCTTAAGAGTAAAAAAAACGATAAATGCATACAAAACAAAAATATTTTTCACAGATGGAACAATATTGTTCAAATTGGACTAGTTATTAAACAATAGAATGGAAATTGTTATGAAAATAACAAATTTCTGTACAATTTTGCCGCCTTTTGTATTTTTCCGCCGTGGCGCCTGCGTGAAAATTACGCATCGTACCCGCCTCACGCCGGGCCTGCGTTTATATTATAAAAAATCAATAAAGTTATGGTATCAAAACACACAAATGTACCTGGGTGAAAAAATTTAATCTTCCATGGAATAAAAACTTTGTATAGAAATTGAAAAGTGATATAAAAAATAAATTGAACAAACAAACACAACAAATAGTAAACAATACATGTAAACTTTCGATACGTTCATGGAATTAAAACTTAATTGTATTATTTAAGAAAAAGTGTGGCAGATTAAAATTAAGAATTCAATACCAATGACGCTGCTAAATTCAATTTTTAAACATATGAGTTGTTGAGAAAATAAAAACAGTAAATGATGGAAACGAATTACATTATAAATGGTTATTATGAATACCAAAATGTTCACTTTACTTGATAATTTACAAATTCGGAGAGAAAAACATTAAAAAGTCAAAAAAATAAAACATTATTTAATAAATATCCACTATTTTTTCCAAAAATGGATAAATAAAAAAATATCTGGCTAATAATATAAAAAGCTCAGAACCACTGCTTGCGAATTAGCAGAAACAATTGATTTGTAACCCAAATTTGAGGAAATGCAAATTTAAAAACGAAAACGAAATTTTGAATACGAATTGAGTAACGAACTAATTGAAGGTTTAACATATAAATTTAAAAATTGAAGTTTATTTTAATTTGTTAGACGTCGCTATACACTCAACAGTGGAATGTTTCCAACTGCTTCATTTGGCTTCTCACATTCCATCTCCAAATTAACTAACTGGAAGAAAATTTTTAAAAATGTTGTAATGATTTAGAAATTATATTGAGTGATGCTAGCAAAAAGACATTGAAGGTATTCAACTGTCATAAGAATTAATATTTATTTCATGTTTGCTGAAAATATTAGATGATCCGAACGATGTTTTGAAATATATTTTACAAAATAAATTAATACTAATCTATCCAAGTTTGTATATTGCTCAAAAATTATTATTATTAATACTAGATAGTGTTGCTAGCGAGGAAAGGAGTTTTACTCGTCTAAAATTAATAAAAATTATATGAGGTCATCCATAACACAAAACCAACTATCTCGGCTATAATTATTTAAATTTTTATCCTCTAATAATATATTAATAACTTGCTATCATGTAAAGCTTTGTTTGGACTTTCAATGGGAGCGAAGCTAATTGAAGGAAAATGAATCCTTGGAAATGGAACTAGATTTGTTTGCAAGTCAACTAATTTTGTATTTGACGGTCCTTCAAACCGAAATGCCGCTGTCAATCCACTGAAAACCTAAAATAAATGCAAATGACTTAATAAAATTAAAAATATAATAATAAAAGAATATTTAATAAAAGAATATTTCATTGAAACGGTAGGGTTCTTTTAATTTCGTTATAATTTATAGACTTAGTATTATGAAGTTTAATTAAAAAATATTTCTTAAATTATAATAAACCCTTATTTTCAACTCTTAAATCGACTTTTAAATCAACTGTGCCTATTACTTTGACTTTAAAGTCACCTAAAATCAACTTAGTGACTTAAAAATGATCTTAAATCAGCATTGACTTTAAAATTTGACGATATTAAAATGAATTTGAACCTTTATATATTATGTAATTATTATTATTCATATAGTGTGTGGTGCGGCAGTGCACTCATTATATACTATCAATTTGTAATACAAATTGTTTGTTTATAGCAGGTTCAATTTGGAAATTTTGTGACCTAACAATAATAAGATTGATTAAGTGATGATTTCATAGAAATGCCAGTATATTAATCATCGCCGTTATAAATACAATATTAAAATCAAAATTATTATATTAATATTATATTAAATTGTTTAAAAAAATTATTTAAAATTTATCATTTTAATATTTCATAAGTTTTATTGAAAATCAGTTAGTTGATTAAAAAGAAGAAATACTACCTGCGCTACTAACCGATTTAAAGTGGTAAAAACAGGAGAATCCGCGTTTAGTTTGTTTTGGCAAATGTTGAATAAAGCTTCATTGTCAAGGAAAAGAGACAAATCCGAAGTTTCCATCGGTGTATGAATTGACAAAACGGCATTGTATGATTCAACTACAGAAGTTGAAAGAGTTGGACTTGGAAAAAGCCCCAATTGAATTTTTGAGATTTTTGAATATTCAACTGCCAGGAATTCCATTAGTACTTAAATTTAAATGAAGAAAATATTTTATTATTAAATAATATACAATTATAAAAATTCATCTGCAAAATCTTTTGTCATCATTTATTTTCAGACTACAAATCACTATTTTGTGAAAATGAAAATGAATATTAACCTAAGATGAAAAAGGAAAAAATATTTTACTCATTATAATAAATATGTAAAAATTACTCCGTTTTGTTCCAGATATATTTTGGTTGAAATACATAGATTTTTAAAATTTAGGTTAAAGAGTTTCTAGAAGTAATAGTTTCGAATTAATTGAAAGAAAACCTAACCTTTACAACGCTCCTGGGATATTTTATATCCCAAACATTTTTGAAAAATTATTTCTATGTCATTTTTTTAAAATGAGAAAATGGGCGGTGTAGACCTCTGTGACCAACTTGTGGCCGTTTACGACCGGAATAGAAGGTCAGCTAAATGGTGAAAGAAAGTCTTCTACAAAGTTCTAATGATCTCAGTAACAAATAGTTTTATTATAACAAATTATTCATTTTCTGAAGAAATAAAATTCAGTGTTGAAAGGGTTAAAGGGTGTGACATATAGGGAATGTTACCAATTGGTCAGATTGGACATTTTTCTCGAAGGTTTACGTTTTAAGTTTTTTTGAGTGACCAATTAGTCACACTGGGACAAATCGAGCTAACTGAATGTGATAAATATAAATATTTGAATTTGTAAAGATTTCGGAAGTTTTAAGAAAGTTATGTTGATTTCGATAAGCCTAAAATTTGGATTCCTATTGTTGACTTTTTACCTTCGAAGAAACTAATAATAAAACTTATGATTAATTTAAAGTTCAAAGTATATTGTCTTCGTAAAAAATTGTAATAACTTGTCGAGAAAAGGCAAAGTGAAAAAACATTTTACAAAAGGGTATTTTGGATAGATTACAACATGAGTGCCATAATCTACATGGTCTGAAATGTGTGATTTAAAATTAAATTAAATGAAATATAGAAAGGGTAGCTCCATGAATGACATACCAGAACTCATTGAGTAAAATGGTCGATTTAACTAATAAAGTTGATTAATAAAAGAATATATCGAGGAACAACTGCAGTCTCACGAGAAGTTTTAGAAATGATTATCATAGAGAATCGTTAAAAAAACATTGTGGAATAAACTACAGTCAATTTGGTCAAGAAACCGAAAATAAAGGAATACTCATGACCTAGTTTGTATTACTATTCGAGATACATGAAACTTTACAGTTGGGCGTCACCAACGGAGTGATACTTATTCACCCAATCAAGTATATTTCCTAAAGTTGTACTACGAAGTTCTTTGATATTAATACAGAACTTAGGGATATTTTGAAAAGTAATTGAGAAATATTTCCCATATTGTAATCACAAAAGTGCATGTCACTATTTATAAAAGTTAACTTTTGCGTTTCGTAATAAGATTGTAATCAAAATATTCTTTTATAACAGCCCCACCAAAATATTGAAAACTTTATTGAATTTAATTGAATTGATATTTAAATATTTGAATGTTTGAAGTACTTTGAAATTGAATTAAGACATTGAATTATTTATATTTATTATTTATTATAAAACTTTTTTTTTCAAATTTCACCACTGATTTCTTTTCCATTGTATTTATTAAAAAGCTTGAAGACTATGAATACGTAAATATATCGATGTTTTTAATATTCAATTTTTATTCAATTTTTGAATATCAAAAACATCGATATATTTACTGATTCAGTCTTCAAGCTTTTTAATAAATTTATTTATTAATTAAATCCTGTACAAATATTATTTGGTTTTTTATTAATGAGTTTTCAGTAAATAATCCTGGCCCCTATATCCTTTATATCTTTTAATTCTATTTTTGACCTGAAAAACTGATATTTTTGTAAAAATTAAATTAATTCTATTTTAGAATAAGAGACTCAGGTTATATTCTAATTTAACGGATAACTCCAAATAGTATGAGTCATATTATTTAATAATATGACCAAAAACTAAAAATTCCTTACATGGTTAAGTAAATTAGTCATACTATTTGAATTTAAAGAAATATAAAAAACAATTGTATTTTTAATTATTCATCAGCTAGATCAAATACATCTGGTTCAAAATCGTATTTGTTCTGAGTTGGTGTTAAATCTTCAAATATTGAATTAATAAATTCGTTTCGGAATCTCTCACCATAAATATCATGTTTAGATATATGCCAATCCTCAAAATTCTCCGAAAACCCAGCTATAGAGTTTTTTTATGTTTTGGATAGACATAGAGCTCCAAGCATTACTAATCTAAAGATTCACAAGCCCTTGACTGGGAGCCTTGGGATTTCCACGTCTTGTGTATTCTATTTCCTCGGAGTTTTTCCAAATATTAATAAAACTGGAAATTCTGTCTTTAAATTCTTTAAAAAATCTAATATTTCCTGCTTGTAAATAGGGGGTTAATCCGCTGGGTATTACCACAAGTTTTATATTTCTTTTTCTGCAGTGCTCTTTTACACGTTCTGAACTATGAGCACGGCAAGAATCCCATACAATACATTTTCTTTGACTAGCATCAAACATTCGAAACATTAAATTTATCAATGCGATTATTAAATCTTGATTAAACCCATGCTATTTCTTGTATAACGCTATAAATATTGTTGAGCGAATTAATATTTGCAAAAGAATTTTTTCCTTTCTGAATAGCAAGGGGTACAGCTTTTCTTCCATTAGCTCAAACTGACACAAACTGTTATTCGCATGGAAGAAAACCCTGTTGATTTTATTATTACGTGTCCCCGTTCTTTTAAATCAACTCTATGGGTCCTATTATCTTCGAAATAAACAGTTGTTTCATCCATTAACAATGTTTTCGACAAGTCAACATTAGGGATCGTAGCTCTTAAAAAACCCATATAATTAATGGCACGGAAAATTAACGTATCATCTGATAAATTCGTAAAGTTGGTTGTTCTTCTAAGCGATAATCCTTTTCTTTTCATGAAACCGTCAATCCAGCGTCCTGAAGCTTTGATGTCAATATTATTTTCTCCTAATGTAATAGCTCGATCGGATAGGAAAGTTCGAGTAACTTTTATTTTCATTATTCTTAATTCAATAATTTCATCAAAAATTAATTCTTCAGGAGATCCCAGCAAAGGCTTTCTTCCGCCTCCAGAAGCTCTTTTCATCGATGCAGATTGTGCTCTAATCGCTTCTTTGTTCTTATACCACTGCTGAAAGATAGATTGACTATACGAGCAACTAACTCTGTCGCCGAAAAGGTTTTTTGCCTTATAACATGAATTTCCAAGTTCCATATATGAAATCATGTTTTTCTTAACAGCAATTGTAAATGTTCTTTTTTCATTGGGGTGATTTATAAGAAAATTTTATTATAGAAATTGTATTATTGATATAAAAGAATTTAAAAAAATCATTAAATATTAATGGTCATACTATTTATTAGTATGACTTTATATAAAAAAGAAATCATCATATTATTAGTAATAGTCATATTATATGGAGTTATCCGTTAAATGGATAAATCGATTTCAATTAATTAATTAACCTGTATATTTTTGGCTAACATTATCTAGGAACCCCTATTGATTAAAAATTATTATATTCGTATTCGTCTCATCATTTTCACCATCTGATATCTGTTTCTCTCGAAAATATTATTTTTAATTTTTCAAATTTTTAACTAAGATTTTGCACTTCAATTTTTTATAAATTTGTTAAATCATGCTCTTTATTGTTTTGCACAGTTCTTTGAACATTTTTGTCGGAATTTATGTAACCACAACAGATTTCTTTTAACAATTATGGTAATGAAAAACAAGTTTCATGTAGTTTCAAATGGACAATGTTTAAAAGACAAAAGTTTTTATTATTATATTTTATTATTTTTATTATTATAAATTATTAATATTTCGCCTACATTCTTCTTATGATGGGTACCCATACTCGTAAATCAGTTATTAAAAGAATTTGACTGTTTCTCTAAAGGTTGATATAAGGTTATGTTTTACAAATGGTTTTTAACATGCTTTATAAATTTTCAAAAAATGAATTCATAAGTTTAATTAAAAATTAGTAAAAATTCACTTGAAGAAATTCCAGAACCTGTACCACCGCCATATGAATGGTTGATGACAAATGCTTGAACCATATCACAAGTTTCAACAATTTTCCTGGTTAGTCTCGCCATATCTGGAATAATCTTCGGACCAAGTTTATAAAATCCCCGAGCGAAATTGTTGCTGGCATCTTCAAAGTAATTCAAGATGTAGTCGGGGTGAAAGAGATTTCTATAAACACCCGATCTTATCTCATCTAAGAAAGTATTAAATACTTTAGCACATAAATTTATCCAATAGGTACCCTACCAACGACAGTTGGTTCAGTATCCATTAAAATGGTTCGAGGAACATATTTATTATTGCTACTTTCCTGGAAAAAATGCCTAAACGACATGTCATCTAAAACTCTGTCGTCGTAAAATTGACCATTTGGAGCCATTTGATGTTCCAAGCATAGCAATTCCCAAACCGCTTCACCCATTTGAACTCCACACTGACCAATCCAGTAAGTAAGTACCTCACTCTGATTACCCAAAGTAAAGTAAATTTAAAATTTCATTCATATTTTATATATTAGAGCTATCAAAATGTTCTGTCCGAAAATGGATTTTCCGGTTTGAACGCATACGAACACGTAAGTTTGAAGCATGCATAACTGCCTCTTTTTACAGTTGCAATTTTATTTATATGGTCTTCTAAATTTACCAAAACAACGGTTTCATTTTAGTATTAACTGAAATTCATTCACGTACACATGTCTATTGATAAAGTTCATTTACGGTATTGCATTCTGTATGAATTCCAACAAGGTTGAAATGCTACAGAAGCGTGTAGACATTTGGTGAAGATACAGTTTTCAATAGAACGTACAGGAGATAGTTTGAAAATATTTAAACAAACGATTTCGAACTTAATGACAAGCCTGCCTTTGAAGGGCCTCATTTGGTCGATCACTACATTGTCAGGACCATTATATAAAAACATCGAAGATTGAAAAAAAGCTCAACTCAAAACAACAATTCATTTCAGAATATTTTTGGAAACTCGGATTGGTGTATTAAAATTTCAAAATGGTGCCCCATGACCGGTGTCCTTATTTGCACATCTCTGCTTGCTTGAAACAAAGACAAACCTTTCTTAGACCGATGATAACCGGTGATGAAAAATGGATTACGTATCAAAACATTATGAGAAAAGAGCATACTGTGAGCCTGAACAACCTTCTATCGCCACATCGAAACCGAACTTGAGCTTTAATAATAGAATGTTGTGTATTGTATGACGTCAAAGGACTAATGAACTATGAGTTTCTCAAACCTCCAAAAAGGTTCAATTTGGAAATATATTGTCCTTTACTGAAAGCGTATACAATACAAAAAACTTATTTTTCAAAGAACGATAATATCGCATCTATTTATTGCCACTTTTAATTTATATTTTTAAAAATTCAAGACTTGTAAAAAATATTGTTATTTGGAGACCAAATAAAATAGCTCGGACAACAAAAATCTTACTTGAAGACTAGTTTAAAAAAATATATACAATCCAAAAATTTAAGCAACTAAGTTTTGCTTCGTTGAGATAATGCTCAGGGTAACCATTTAATTTATCAAAATTATCACAAGATGTGCAAGTTTAATTTTTTCCGCCCCCCCAAAAACACTACAGCTCAAATCCAACCAATGGATAAGGCTGCAATAGCCAAATTTAAGGTGCATTATTTAAGAAGAACCAATTAAGATACACAAGGTATATCTTCACTGAGAGAATTTTGACAAAAATATAATATCAAAGATGCCGTAAAAACATCGGTTATTCATGGAAAGAGATAAAATCAACAACCATGAACAGCGGGTGGAAAAATTTGTTCAGTATATATATAATATGTCATTTTCGTTGTACCCTAGAGATTGAAAAAAGAAAAATTTGGGTAAACTGAAGTATACCCCCCCCCCAAATTGGGGTATTACTGCAATATATATAGTCAGAGTTTATCCGACAAGATATTCAGTCCCCCTATGGGTACGGCTCACAAGGGTAATAGTCGCAAGGGTACTGCTCACAAGGGTACTGCTCATATTCAAGCCTATACATTTATTGGATTGTTTAATAAATGTATAAGCTTGAATATGAGCTTGAATACCCTTGCGACCATTACCCTTGTGAACCGTACCCATAGGTGGACAGAATATCTTGTCGGATAAACTCTGACTATATGGGGGGTGAACTTCAGTTTACCCAAAAATTTAATTAAGTTTCATTATTGGATTATAATTTTTTTTATATTTTAAGATTATTTCAGTATATGCTAGTGATTGAGAAGGGTATCTCAAAAATAAAAAGAAATAATATTCATTATTATTAAAAAAAGAAATCCGAATGACTTAGTTAAAAATTCCAAAAATATTATTAAATTAAAAATAAATAAATCTTACTGCATTGCTCATATTCCTTTACAATGTTTTTATACTTAAATTTGTAATATAGATGGAATATTTTTTGATAAATATTAAATTAATAATCAATAAAAATTATAAGTTTATTAATTAATTTATTTTCAATATTTGTCAAAATGTAACAAAATAAACGATTTCTAGAATAAATTTAATTTCTTGAGAAAAAATATTTTTTAGCTTTAATAATAAAAAATTTGAATTTCTGTGAAAATCCAAATAATTAATATTTAACAATTCCATATCATTAAAGAATAATGGTTTTTAAAAAATGATATAACACCTATGTAACAGTTAGTTACACCCAGGGGTGTGATTCAAAATATTTAATAACCGGTTCGCACCCTCAATTGTTCAATTGATTAGCTTGGGTTTTTCTGATTAGCTCAACTTGAATTTGTTCGGCCCAGTCCTTTAGTCACTTGTTACGACAAATGTGTTAATGGGCCTGCCCCTGTCATCTAACATATGCAAAGAGAGTATGGAAGAGAATGGACAGTTGAAATTCAATATTTAATTAACTTGTTAATTTAGAAAGATTTCAGTCTTTTCTGAGCTAAGAAGATAAATAGATTTCAGATAACGTCAATAATCGAGCATAGAAGTGGAATGGAAAATTTATTAAAATGCGTTTGTAATTATGAAGAAACTGGAATAGGTAAAAGAATTTCTATGAAATAATTTTTGAAAATTAAAAATTAAGGAAGTTTGAATGAAAGGAATATTGAAAAAGTTTAATATATTTGTGTATTTATATATCTCAAGTGTATTTTTGTGTAAAATAAACTTTATTCTATATACGTTAACTGAATCTGACTCTAGTAACACTACATGTTTAATAATTAATACAATATAATACAAGAAAATGTTGGTCTAAATTGTTCTGATCATCGCTAATGTAACCAACAAAAGTTAATAAAGTTATAATTTAATTAATTACAATTTCTTTTATTTTTAAAATTTTAGGTTTAAAATGAATATTATTGAAATTTGAGATTTCTTAAATATTTTATGCAATTGAAAAAGTATTAAATTAAAAATTAAAATAAACTTATTTAATAAAAATTTAAATTATCTGAATAGTGAGATTGTTTAAAATGTACAAGAATATAAATTTAATTAAAAAAATTTATCACCTTAATAATATTAGTAACTAATGTAATTTAAGTATTTATTCATAAATAATGTATTTGTATTTGGACGAATTTCGATATCGTTTGCTATGACGTATTACCTTTTTTACATACCGATGATTATATTCATTCGGCATTTGATAGTCAAACTCATCTTCATTTTTCGACCTACTACAATTCCACCAAACTCTCATCAAATTCCTTATCATATATCCTCCGAAAATGAAAGGCGTCAGATATAAAATAAAAAGATAAAGCGGCGATAAATACCATGGTAAATAGTTGCTAAGATTTTTGTAATAAATGCCCACCGTTTTGCTTATTCCATCGGATATTCCAGTTATACAATCTGAAACTATTGACATTAATATTTTGATTAAATTTGCACTATAATGCGAATCTCTATTAAGGTACTCATGGTATTTTGAGCAATCTATTGTGCCTTGCCAAAACCAAGGGCGCTCCCAAAATGTTTCTTCCTTCAATGTTAAACATTGTTTGGGAATAGTCCGTAAGATAAACTTTTTATGCATTAGTTCATTTTCATACAATTCGAAACCTTTATGCACTATTGCCAATAAAATTAGTATACATAAAAACCTTTTGATTGGAAGTACTATAAAACACAATCCAACAAGAAGTGCAATAAAAATCAAAATATATTTGGTTTGAAATATTGTATGATTTATTACAATTTGTCTAATGTTATTTGTTTTGATTGTTTCAGTTGTTCCACTTGCCAAATTTATTAAAATACTTGCTAAGAACAGGAAAATATTAGTTTTTATCATTTTCATTATCATAATGTATATTGATGTTAAATTTTAAATATTTAAATTTTCTTTTATAAATTGAAGTATTTTATTTTTTCCAAGTTAATATCGATAATTTGATTGGTTACTTTGTTTGTGAAATGGAAAAACTATTTTCTACTGTAATGTGTATCAATAAGACTGCAAATGCAAACCATTTACTCTCATAATTCTTCGTATTGTGCAAAAACTTGTTCAATTGAAGTTAAATCTCTTCTTCTTTCTCTTTACTTTTAATTCATAGTATTAATTCATATACTTTATTTCAATTAATTAATAACTTGAATGATTAGTATTTAAGATAAATATTTACTGGATTAATAATGACTAGAATTTCAAGTTCTTTCTTGTCCATTAATTGACTTTTTATGATATTTACTATGTTTTGAATATTTAAATGTTTACATGTTATTTTTGCAATAATTTCTTCAATATTTACCTATTTATTGAAAATCGTACAAGTACTGGCACCCTGAATTCAGTTAATCAGTTGCATTTTTATTATTATATTTTTTTCATTCAATGATTAACATTTTCTTCAATGAAGAAGATTTTCTTTTAAAGATCAATCTATTTGTTAACACCTGGTTGTAAGTGCTTAGTACTTGGTAGTTGGTATCTGATTGTTAGTAGATAGTTGTTAGTACCTAGTAGGTAGCAGGTTTTGGCATCTAGTTGTAGGTATCAGGTTGTTGTTGATATCTATTCTATGTAAACGGTATCTAGTTATTAGTGGCTAATTTTAAGTACTTGGTTGTTAGTATCTGGTTGTTAGTAAATAATTGTTAGTAATTGGTAGCTAGTTGTAGTACCTAGTTGGTAGCAGGTTGTTGGTACATGGTAGTTGGTATCTGGTTGTTAGTACTTGGTAGTTGGTATCTGGTTGTTAGTAGATAGTTGTTAGTACTTGGTAGCTAGTTGTAGTACCTAGAGGGTAACAGGTTGTTAGTAGTTGGTAGCATGTTGTTGGTATCTAGTTGTAGGTAGCCGGTTGTTGTTGTTGTTAATATCTTGTACTATGTAGACGGTATCTTATTCTTAGTATCTAGTTGTAAGTACTTGGCGGTTAGTAGATAGTTGTTTGGTATATAGTTGTTTGCTCTGTGTTAGTAATCAATTAAAAGCAGATCTTTTGTGAATAAAAATTAGAACTCTATATGTTATGTCTTTCGTTGTAATTTAAAATATTTAAAATATTTTACTTAATTTTCATTTCAACATGGTGTTTTATTATTTTTAAGTGTTTGAGTTGACAATTATTCTTATTTACCATTCATTATTTTTAAAAATTATAAAAATTTCATTTATTATAACTATAAATCTTATTTTTTTTAAATAGATTAAAATTAAACTTACAAAGTTTTAAAATTAAATTTTTAAAATAATATTTAAGCTATAAAAACATAAGTTTTATTAAATTTTAGAATTCTAAATTAACAGGTTATTCAAATTAATTATGAATTAGTTTCAGAAATTAGTAAGTTTTAGTAGTGCTTTAACAGATTATCGATTTATAGAATATTGAGAAACACAGTTGAGTAATGAACAAACTTAAATAATAATAATAATATATTGATCAATAAGATTTATTATTTTCAATAATAATTTATTTTTAAGTTCATAAAACCGAGAGAAATTTTATTTTATTTAATAATATTTACTGTGACAAACAGAAATTCGAATTAATATAAATATTTAATACATTGATATAACTTTTCACATACCGCAAATAAAAACACTATAACAAAAATATGAATAGTTTTGCGTACAGTGCTAACACATATAGTTAACTAGTCCTCGGTAAGTTATTACTTTGTTAAAATATTTTTATAATTTGTTACAATTTGATTAAATATTTTACAACTTTATTGAAAATTTCCGAAATATGTTACTACTCTGTTGCAATATTTTTATAATCTTGTTACAACTTGCTTAAATATTTTAATACTTTGTTGAAATTTTCCGAAATATATTATTACTTTGTTGTAATTTAATGAAAGTTTCAAAATTTTGTGGTAATTTAGTGTAAAATATTTATTAATTTGTTGCCATTCTCCGAAATAATTTCCCACTTTATTGCAACTTAATGAATACTTTATTGTAATTTATTGAAAGATTTCGTAATGTTGTTTTTATTTATTGTAATATTTTTATTAATTTAAATAATTTATTATTTTCCAATATTTTAGTGATTGAATATAGTTTAAAATACTTTAATAGAAGTTATTATTTAATGATTTATTGAATTTTACGGTTTTGATATTGTTGAGGTTTTAAAAGTAAATTATTAAATTATATAGTTCAGATTAAAAGGAAAACCGAAATTGAATGGCGGTCAAGCAGAGAAGCAATGGAAAAGAAAGATATGATAAAAACAGAACTAAAAAAGGGTACAATCAGACATGAAATGGAAAAATGCGCAAACCTGAGGAAGTGGAATAAAGTGAAAAGTTATCAAAATTGAAGTTGGAAAACGGGAGAGGGGTAGATTAGGGGATGCTGAAGAAGACAGTGAGCAAGAAATTGCTAGAAAATATTTAGAAGGGGTCGTAAAACAGACAAATGTGAAAATACGTAAAATATTAATAATTCAAATAATTGGCTGATGGGAAACCCGAGCTAATGGGAAACCCGAGCCAATGGAGAACCCGAGCGATGAAGAAAACTCGAGAATGGCAATTTGGAAGGGTAAACAAAAGAGGAATTCAGAGGGCAATTATCCAAACAACCGGATAAACAGAAATAGCCAATTAGGGAATGATTACTAAAGAAATCAAAACCAATTATGTCAAAAATGGGGCAATTACAACGATTATAAGGGTATATAAGGAAACTCAAAATTCACATAATCGGCGATAGCCTTAGGTAGGGAAGAAGAAACCGACAGTAGTGAACTAAATCAAAAGGTGAAATTTACTTTTTTAATCGTACAAGGTTGAGACCTTCCAGAGCGGAGTCCGATCAGAAATTATGTGAGAATTGTGGTTAACCAACAGTGTAATTAATTGTTGAGAGTTGTAAATTTTTATAAAACAAATATACGTTGGGAGTTTGTGTTTATTGATTTTGGAACACGTGGAGTCAGAGTAACCAACGGTTGAATTTGATATCATAAAACCCAACAATATTACTCAAATGCAATAAAGATGCTATATCAATGCATTTTTTTGATGTGCTTAACCTCTATGACTTGTATGTATTGAATAATATTAATTTGTGCGTGTGTATGAAATAATGTTAATATGTGCATGTCTTAATATATGTATACGCACGTGAGTGGGTTTATTGTAATAGAAAAATAAAAAAATTAATACCTCCATTACATTCGCCCAAAAAGTATGTGATAATCGAGGATTTCTATAGGATCTGGAGTGCACATAACTGTTGGATCTCTTAGGAGGGTGTTATTTTAATTGTAAAATGTGTTAGGGGTACTTATAGATGTAGAATCGACTCCTTCCTAAATGCCTTCATGACTATTGCCTTTATACGACCATGTTGGTGCATTACACAATGGCTGAAAATCCATGAGCAGGTGAGAACTATTACTAAAACTACTCCTCATGATATTTTCATCTTCGGGTTCTGGACTGCCGATAGGAAATTTTACGTCTTTATTCATTATCTATACCAGGGTGGGGAACCTGCGGCCTCCCGGAGCTTCATGTGCGGCCTCCGGAGCCTTATCGAAATAAATCTTAATTTATATAAAAAACCATAAATTTTGAGAATTTACAAATAAAAATACTTGTAACTTCCGAACTGTATATATACTTTACTGTACAAGCATCCCCCGAGTACAAAGAACTAAATATAAAAGTCAATCATCCACTCCTATAAATACAAAACTTATATAGACGAATAAATAAGATTATTGAGCTCTCATTTGTGAAATGATGAATTATTTGCATCAATTTTTCGATTCAAAAATAATAAAAATTTTCCAGAAAATTTCGTACAGCTGCATTTTTTAAAATCTGGAGACTAATTATAAATATTGTTTTAATTACTAACTGTATATAAATAAAAGATTTAAAATGAAATTAATTAATGTTAAAATACTTTTTGACTGCGGCCTCATTCGGAGGCGACAAATTTCAATGTGGCCTACGGAAATAAAAAGGTTCCCTACCCCTGATCTATACTGTTGTTGGATTATAGTCATGTATTCATGTTATTGTGGTCCTCATTTCTAGATTTTTCCAATGTTATCTTCAAATATTTTGCGCAGGGATCCACCCTTCTTTTTCTGCTAATAAATATTTGATACAATTTGATTAAATATTTTACAACTTTTTTGAAAATTTCCGAAATATGTTACTACTTTGGTGCAATATTTTTATAATCTTGTTACAACTTGCTTTTTTTTGTATTATTTGGTGTGTGATAATGGATTTTAATTCAACTTGGTGCGGTTTTTATGTTATGTATTTCCGATCTATTAAAACAAACTCTCAACTCTCACCTTCTTAAGACTTTTTCCACGTCTTCAGCCACTCGATTCTTCTTTCTTTCGTTCCTTCTTCAGAATGTAGTTCAACTCGATGAGGTGATAGAAATCTGACGATTTTATATGGGCCATCGTATTTCATACCATCCTTGTGCCTGTTCTGCGGCTCTTTACGTACGAGTACCTCCTCCCCCGCCTCGAAAACACGAGTGCCCCTTTTTGTCTTATCCATAGCTCTCATAGTGTCTGCGGCTTTACTCGAGTTAAATTTCACGTCTTCGATTCCTTCGCTTCTTGATATCTCGGCTTCTTTCAGGTTAGAGTGTAGGTTAACACTCCGCCCATAAATTATCTCAAATGGTGATAAACCTGTAGCACTTTGTCGACTGCTATTCATAGTGAACTCTATTCTGGGTAGACGTTCGTACCAGTTTCTCTCTTCACATCCAGCTGCCAATGTTGCTGTAATAAAATCTCTTATGGATCGTATGGCTCGTTCGGCTAAACCATTTGATTGATGCTGGTAAGGTGAGCTGAATTCCTGTTTGATTCCAAGTTTCTGTAGCTTCTGTCTTAGGAAATTCCCTTCGAAATTTCGGCCTCTATCTATTAAAATACTCTTCGGTTTTCCAAATCGATAGATCCAACTATTAAGTATTGTTTTGAAAATGGTCCCTTCATCTTGCTTTGTGATTGCAGTTAAAGAAATCAGTTTGCTAAAACGGTCCACCATTACTACCATATATTTTTTATGGCGTTTATTTCCATGTAAGCCACATCTATAACAATCTGTTCTAGGAATTCAGAGCTATATCTAGGAATAATGTTTTCTTAGTTCTTGTCTGATCGATCTTTCTCTTAGCGCAGATCTCGCAACATCGTAAACAGAGTTGGATTGTTTCTTGCATTTTCGGCCAATAAAATATCTTTTCCATATAATGAAATAATTTCTTAACTCCAATGTGACATAGTTCTTCATGTAGGGTTGTTGTTAACAGGCTTGCAAATGTTTCTGGGACTAACAATAAGATATTTTTGTTCTTTTCTACTGTTATCTGCCATCAATTCGTGTATTTTTTACGTTAAAAGGAAAACAATTCTTTTTCTCTTGTGTACATCCATTTTCCAATATCTCTCGCAGCTCGCGAAACCGAATGTCCTTTTGTTGTTGTTCCCATACTTTTTCCATAGCTTCTGTTCTTTAGATAGTATATATATATCTAATCTTTGATTTTCCTTCCTTAGCTTCTTCATGTCCTTGATAGTCCATCTGCATTCGAGTGTTCTTCGCCTTTCCGATATTTTAGTTCAAAATCATATTCCGACAGATTTGCTAACCATGTTTGGAACTGCAGACTGATTGGCGTTTTTGTAGTGTTCATGAGAACCAATGCTTTGTGGTCGGTGCGAATTATGAATTTTTTTTCGTACAGATATTCTCTAAAATGCATGAGGTATTCATGTACGGCGAGCAGTTCTTTCCTGGTTACACAGTATCCCCTTTCATGTGATGACATATGTCTCGAGCCATAAGCTATGACAGATTCTTCTCCATCTTCCGTAATTTGACTCAAAACTGCATCAATGGCTCCGAAACTAGCGTCTGTGTCTAGGATAAAAGTCCTATATTCTCTTGGAAAATCAAGGATAGGTGCTTCGGACAACCGTCTCTTCAGAGTTTGGAAGTTCTAATTGCATTCGTTAGTCCAATTTATATCTTTATCGCATCCAGATGTGGCACCGTATAATGGTTCGGCGATTTTGGCATAGTCTTTGATGAATCTTCTATAGTAGTTCGTTAATCCGAGAAACGATCTCAATTGTTTTGAACATTTTGGTACTTCTGCTTCTCGATCTCTTCCACTTTCTTTCTGTTTGTCTGGATACCCTTCTCGTTAACTGTGTGACCAAAGAAACACAATTCTGTTTTATTGAATTTGCATTTTTCTGGATTCATCTTCAGTCCTGCAATTTGAATTCTTCTGAATATTTCGCTTAATAACATTCCTTCTAGCACTGTGTGCATCAGTCTCTGGAATGTCGCAGGAGCTGTTGCTAAGCCAAACTGTAGTCTATTGAAGCAAAATTGTCCTTCTCTTGTACTGAATGCAGTCATTTCTTGAATTTGGAGCCAACTCCACTTAATAATACGCCTGACCTAAATCGATTGACGAAAATATTTTTGCATTCGCGAGACAGTCTAGTAAGAATTTGGTGTTAGGCATAGGATGTGACTCTTTTTCTGTTATGGAATTCAATCCACGATAATCTACACACATCCTGATAGATCCATCTTTCTTCCCTACTATCACTAACGGGGCATTCCAACGACTCTCGCAACACCGAATAACATTTGCTTTCATTAACTCTTTTATCAGCTCTTCAATCCTTTTCTCCATGTGCATTGGTTGACGTCGAGGATGTTGCATTATTGGGCCTCCTGTTATCCGCATCTCATGTCGAACTAAGTTTGTAAATCCCATATCGAATTTCGATGCCATAAAAATTCCGCCGTATTCCCTGATCATTCCTTCAATATCTTTACTATTCTCACTTGCCATCGCCACTAGTGCTTTATTTATTCATTCTTTATCAGTTTAAATTTTGTTTATCAATGACGTTTCTATATTATTGATTTTCACTAACTTTACTCCAAACTCTTTCAATGCATCAATGGCCCCTATGAATTCGGGTTTGATCTCTTTTACCACTACTACTGTGATTATTTTAGTCTTCTGATTCCATGTGGCCGGTATAGTCATGTATCCCATTGCTTCTTCACCTCCATTTGAAAAGACTCCGCATAATAATATCATACTACGTTAGAGTTCTGGTTTGCCTATTTTCTCATACAAATTCTTGCACATGAATGTTACTAATGTTCCAGAGTCCCATAACATCTCTGTTTCGGCATTATTCAATTTACTCCAATTTCTTCCATCTTCCGCCTGGTACATCTCTTCTTCTGCCTCGTCTCTTCGTCGTTCATTTCTTATTTCACAATTTATTGTCTTGACTCCACCGACGAAATGAAACCCATGGAGTCGCTGATGTTTTTTCCGTCTTCTCTCAATATAATATATTTCTCAGGGACATTGTATCTATCTTCCATGTCGTTATGAGCATTTCGGAAATCATGGCTATTCTCGGTGTAATCTCTTCTTTCAGATTTTGAATCTTCTTCTTCTATACACGCTATTCTTTGATATCAACGTGGAACCCCTTTCCGTAACGAAAAACAATCTCGGAACCCGTGACCTCTCTTGCCACATATCAGGCATTTATTTCCAAGTGGACACTCATACCATCTGTGTCCCCTTTCGCCACAGCAAAAACAATCACCTACCGTTAATTTTGGGACCGATGCTTGTGGTAGTCCTCTATTTTCGTTGTACAGCCTCCTTGGTATATTCTTCATGGATATTGTTGGCAGCTTCCTTTCTGAGCTATTCTGGATTCTCGCATTTCTCAAAAATTGTTCTTTTGGAGATTGTTCTCGACGACCATGGTTATTTCCTTCGTATTGTATTGGTCCACGTATAGGATGTTCGTCTCTTCTTGATCTGTGGCGACTAAATGACTCTTCTGACAGTCTTCTCGGTGATGTAGGCATGGGATTTTGGGTTTAACCAAACCTCGTCCATCATATCGTCTGATGTTCAGTGTGAGCATGCCTTGGCATGATTTCGGTAGGCATTCCATTAGCGATTTTGTAGATTTGGAAATTGCGTTGATATTTTGATTTTCGGCGTGGTCGCCAGTTAAATTCATCTTTAAATTTCGCAGCAAAAATCTTGAAACCAACAATATATATTTAATCAAATATTTATAAATAACAAGTTTTTTAATTTTTCACAAAAACCGCCAATTCCAATTATTAAAACAAAAAGATATCTAACTGGATCGAATAAACGAATAATATAATTCATGAAACGATTTAATAATCTAAATGCTCGAAATATTTAACCAGAAATTTGAACAAATAAATAAAATTAAAGATGAACTAGGAAAGGATACCCTTTCTTTATACCTTATCCTCATTTCTCAAGCCCATCCTACATTCCTCATATCGAAGGACAATGTTTAAAAGTTGGTTTCTCATGGCCAAATATCAAGAAAACTATTTAAACCAGGGGTGGCCAACCTTTTTGGTAAAAGGGCCATTACAATCTTTTTGAATAATGCGGCGGGCCGCAGGTTTGAAAGGCGTAAATTTTTAACTAATGCTTCTGTGCTAATTCCAACTAAGGAACAGGAGAAGCGCAGTAATAGCCCGTAGTGGGGTCTGAGACAACCGCTAAAAAAACAATAAAGCATTTGCGTGCATGTTAAATAAATTATGCTTCTTAGGTACAGGATAAACTGGCACTATTTATACTTGATAGCCCTGATTATAAAGCATAATGAATCGGGCAAATTTTCAAAATGTAGCATACAAAACTAATTGGTTAAAATAGATAAAAATATGAAATAAACAATAAATTTTGTTCAATATTTTTTTTGATAAAAATTTTTATAGTTTGTATTGTAATTATTAACTATATATTCTTTGTGTTGCATTTATTACATTTTTTGTATTATATCGTATTTTAAAAAGTTTTTATTATATTTTCAAAATATTAAAGCATGCGGGCCGCAATCGGCCCGCGGGCCTCCGGTTGGCCACTCCTGATTTAAACCATATATAGATTTCAAGGAATGAAACTGAATAATGCAAAAATCAATCTACAATGTTACGCATTTCGAAATTGAATCGAAAAATATTTGATAATTAAGCTTATAATCTTTATTATAATTTAATCCAGTTACTAGATAGAATATAACATGTTACTCAATTACAACATTTAGTAAATAGCACTTTGTTTATATATTCTTTATTCTTTTCATATTTTGAATGTTGATAAAGGTTACATTTCAGAAGTAAATTTTAAAGTTTTTTGTTAATTATCTATTTTTGACGCTTTACAACATTTTCTTCATAATTATTAATTTTACAGTTTTGAAGATGTTGAATAGGTTTATTATGAGAACAACTAATTTAAATCAATGCTTTTTACAAAGAATTTCTAATTCATTAAGTAATGTATAAATTTTGAAATGACAATATTATGGAATTATTAGAATTTTCGAAAAACAATTTTTCCAATGGTAGAAAAGCTACACCAAAAAAATCAAGTAAGTCTAGTTTTTTAAATTTAAATTATTGTGAAAAAATATATATAATAGCCAGGAGTCAACGAACAGCAATTAAAGAGAAGATGACTGCAGCCAAGACACGTAAGTTTTAATTAAAAAAATGCTAATTTAATATTTTTATATGGTTTAATTAATTATATAACTATAATTGTAAATTTTATGTTATAATAATATATATTTTATTTCAACGTAATTTTAAATTTCTTTAACAAGTTCCACAAACTAGAAAAAATATATTTTTATGAATTATTGATTTGATTAAAATTAAAATTTAAATTTCAGCTTCATTATTTTAAAAATTTAAGTTGCAATTAAAAAGAGTGCATCATATGAAGTGGAAAAGCACTATGACATTTATATCAAATCACCACAACTGTATAAGTCCTGGAGCGATAGAAAAAAATGAGAAGCTCTTTCTAAAAAGCAGTCAACCAGTACCAGTACCAGCCGCCACTAGTCTTCTCCTTCCATAAAATGCAAAGCATTTGTTTATATTTGAGTAACTATTAGAACTTGTTTGGTATGGAAACAAATTTTTTTTGGACTTATTTATTCTTATCTTATATTCAAATTTCCCTTTTATAGCAATAGAATAAATTATGTTTATTAAATAGTTCTGAGTTGCATTATTTCCATGTCAATAATTAAGATTTTCACTAAGATCAATAAAAATTCTATTTTTGGTAAATTATTTCTTAATCTTTCTGTATAACGGAGATTTTCATTTTTTACTTATAAACTCACATTTATAATCATCGGTAATATTTACCATCTCAAAAAATAATCATGTTTCCAAAACAAAGTCCGAAACTTACGTTTGTTTTTTCTTTAACTAATTCCTGAAGACCTACCCTGTGTTTTCACATTCATCATGCTCCGTTTTTACGGAACCCAATACAATTATTTCATTTTATGCTGCAATATTCTTATTTTTAAAACAAACTTTCAGGGCGGACAAATGCAAGCTCGACAAGTAATTGCATTATTTATCATTTATAATTCTATTAAGAAAGCAGAAAGTTTTGCTGGGAAGTACCTCTTGCCTGCATGTATGACATGTTTTGGGGTGTATCAGATACTGGCAGAAATTTCAGGTTGTAAAGATCTTCAAAAACTGTCTTATGCTGAATTTGAAAGGGACTATTTATTACATGGAGAAGTATGTTATTTGGTTTAAATAAAATTTTAATAAAACCATAACTAATATATTTTTAAAATCAACAATCGTATATTTAGATTTTCTTTTTTTCCTTGTTTCATTAGATGATTCGAACTGTAGTATTTCTACATTATATGTAAAAAAATTTAGAATATATAATAAATAATATATTTATAATTCGCAATAAACAATTTATATTATAATCAATAATTTATTTATAAACATCGATATAAAACAATAAAATGATAATTTAAGCCTTTTGCTGCAAATAATGTATTTAATAAAACAATTTTCGACTATAAGACAAGGATTAACAAGGACTATCTTATAGTCGAAAATTTTTTCATTAAATACATTTGCAGCAAAAGGCTTAAATTATCATTTTATTGTTTTAAATAATAAATGCTGCTACCAAGAAATCATCACTTTATACTAATAATAATAATAATAATAATAATAATAATAATAATAATAATAATAATAATAATAATAATAATAATAATAATAATAATAATAATAATAATAATAATAATAATAATAATAATAATAATAATAATAATAATAATAATAATAATAATAATAATAATAATAATAATAATACTAATAATAATAATAATAATAATAATAATAATAATAATAATAATAATAATAATAATAATAATAATAATAATAATAATAATAATAATAATAATAATAATAATAATAATAATAATAATAATAATAATAATAATAATAATAATAATAATAATAATAATAATAATAATATTAATAATATATCTGATTGACAGTAAAAGTCGGAAAATCTTTGATTTATAAATTCTAATTATATTATGGTAGAGTGATAATTACTAATTTAAATTGTCGAAAATTTTTTCATTAAATAAATTATTTGCAGCAAAAGGCTTAAATTATCATTTTATTGTTTTAAATAAATCATCACTTTATACAATCATCAATATTTTCTATTTTTAAAGTTTTTTAAAGATATTTTTGGGAATAATGTGATATTTCGTTATGTAAATCTGAGTAACTTTATGCTACAAACCGCATCCGCAGAATCGAGTTTATTTGGGTAGAACATCGTATATTTTGCTGTCTATGCAGACCTTGTTGAATTTTCAATCGTATTCATTTTTATTATTTCCCCGAATATTTCCATTTATCTATTCACTTTCATTTTTTTAATATTCTAAAGCGTATCTCTTTGAAATCAGAAAAGCAATTTAGTTTGTAAATATTATCTTTCTAAAATAACTTGAGAAATTAATTTATTATTGTTTCGATTGAATATAGATATACAACTGAACCTTTTGTTGGATTGTTATATTTTATAGGTTCGTAAAGTTCAATTACTCAGTTATCTTGGACGTATTTTTTCTAAATGTAGTGCAATTGTGTATTTACAAGATGACAAGGAAAGAGGCTATCAGGTAAGAAATTTAACGATAAGAATGAATCACTTCATTATTTATCTATTTAGGAAGTTTGTATTATTAACGAACATCCATCAGCTATTAAATATAAAATCGAGAGTATAGAACGTAATTTAAAAGTAAATCAAATAGAAGCTATTCCAGTTAAATTTAGTATATCAAACATGTAATTTGATATTTTATATTTTATTAACTTCAAGATTAAAATTGTAAATGGCACTGTTGAAGTTGAAATCTAATATTTCATGATATTTTTTCAGGATTTTTTTAGCGGCGGCCGTTATTGCTACACTAAAACGCTTTCCTCTCCGTCTGGAACATCTAGTTAAATATGCGGCAAATGATCCACGTCGTAATTTAATGGAACAACATAAGAAAATGAATAAGCAAGCATATGAAGATTTAAATCTCCCACCATTTTTTAAACAAATGAGAGAACAGTTAGATAATGAAACTGTTGTTGATTTTCAATTTGGGGATAAAAAAAAAATAACATTTAAGGTAATTTTTAAATTTATTATAATTTTTTGCTAGATATATTATATCAGGGGTGAGCACACGTGAGGTCCTCGAGAGCCAATTACAGGTTTTCCCTGTATTACAAAGAGCCACAACATATTGTATAGTATAGTAATGGAAGGCATACAGCTCATCAAAGAGCCGCACTTGCGCACCACTGTATTATACATTTGTTTCACAAATTTAAAATATAATTGTAAATGTTTAAATAATTATCAATTATTAAATAATTAAAATATTAGGTTGGTAAATAAGGAATGTCGCTTTCCACATAGTTGAACTGTAACGTATAATATTCGTTTAAATTGTTGAGGATACCTAAATAACAATTTATAAAGAAATAAATAAAGTTACCTGGGGGAAGATCGCCATGACAAACAGGACGATCTATTGGAACTCAGAAAAGAAAACGAAGTAAAAAGAAATTAAAAATGAGAAAGATTAAGGAAATAAAAGGAATAAAACAAGAAAATAAAAACCAAGGTCAGTACTAATTAATTAGTACAAAAAGGAAAAGGAATTTTGAAATCGGGGAAAAAGGAAAACAACAATATCCTTATCTCAACAGCTTGCCAGTGATAACAGAATTAATGGGAGAAGGCGGTCAAACAAAAAAGGGAAAAGGGAAAATAACTTGACAACTGTCAGAGATAAAAATGGGACAGTCGGGAAAAGCAGGAGAAAGAAAATGAAAAAACACTTGATTATCTGGAGTGCCACAAGAGAAGCAAACTATATAAAAGAGAACAAAATTAGAACAAGAAGAGAGACAAAAGTGACGCGAAATTGAGACAATTTGGAAGACGATTTGAGAGATAAAATTATTTGAGAAAATTAGACAACATTGGACGAAACGTTGTTGGATAAACGATTTGTGAAAAATAATTGTAAAGGAAATAATTGTGGAGAATAATTATTGGAGAAGAGTTGAAGAAAAGAATTAGTTGAAAAATAAAACGAAAAGAAGTTACTTGATTATTTGAATAAAGTTGTGAAGAAGAAGGTCAAAGAAAACAACCAGCTCAAAGTCCCAGTTGATAAACCAATCGGTAATTTGTGATCTTTTAATCCGGTGTTATACACAAGTGCTATTCCTCACTGAATGTTGTAATAAGCATTGTATAGTCACCGAGCAGAGTGTTGAATTTATTGTCAGTGTCAAGTGAAAGTTTATTTGTGATTATCAATAAAGATTTCTGTTGTCAAGTGTTATTTGTGAATCGTATAAAGACACGCTTGGAGTCAGAGTAAACGTTTAAATTTATCACCAAATCAATAACCCAACAAAATACTTCAATATTTACTGCCATATTGTATATCAATTTAAACCTTGAATCCGGCTCAGTAATTTTATAACAATTTTTTATGTTTATATGGGTAATGTTTATAATATTTAAAGTAATTAACCAATGATGAAAAGTAACGAAATTCTACCAATTTACCTTTATGAAACGAGGTCTGAAAGCATCAGATATGGGTCGCGATATGAACGAGGTATTTAGCCCGAATAACGAGTGTACCGTTCAACGATGGTTAACAAAGTTTAGAATTCAAAAAGTGAGCCTTGAAGATAAAGTGCATGGTTACCGACCATCAGCCTTTGACTATGATAAATTAAATGCATTATTTGAAGCCGATCAAGTACAAAATCCAGAAAGCTTGCTAAAGAATTGGCTGTAACACATTCAACAGTTCTGAAACATCTCAAACCAATGGGGAAAAAGCAAAAAAACTAGACAAATTGGTTCGCACGAATTGCAAGAAAAACAAACAAATTGTCGTTATGAAGTGTCGGAGCTATTTATTCAAAATAATGAATAAAAATGATTATTTAGTGAACAAACTTAAAAAAAACTATTTAAAAGAACTATGGAAGAATTAAATGTAAGAGAAACTAATATACGTAGTTTGAAAGGAAAAAGACAGCAAGTTTATAGCAAATGAATGTATACAAAAGATATCTACCAAAACATCTCAACCGCATTATGGATCCTATACGATAGCCGACGACGATCGGCTCAGTGGTTGGATCAAAATGAAGCACCGAAACATTTTGTAAAACAGAAGTTGCATCAAAAAACGTAGTGTTGACCGTTTGGTGGTCACAAGCCGGTCTGATTCATCACAGTTTCTTGAAATCGGGTAAGACGATTACAGTGGAGATATACGTTCGTGAAATCGGTGAAATCCATAATAAACTTCAACGTATGTTGCCGGCTTTAGTCTTCAGAAGTGGTTCAATACTTCTACATGACAACGCTCGTTTCTATGACAAGATTTAAAAATTCGAATCAAGAATATTAAATCTAAGAAGTCATATATATTAGGTATCAAACCTCCCCGTAGAGAATTAAATTTTGCTTATATATCGTTATAATGAAAACGGAATCGAGCTCTTTCAATTAGACGAAAAATAAAAAGTATAAAGCAACTGCTAATATATTCCAATACAATTTAATTAATAATGTTAGGATATAATGTTATTTTAAAGAAACTTTATTCAAAACAATTTTTACATATATATGCTGTTTTTGAAATACATAAAGTACCAAACATATTTTCTTTTCTCACAATAAACAATCAATAATCAAAGTTAAGTTTGACCAATTCTCCGCTCGGTGTTGATGCTTTGACAAAAGATAATAATCACCTTTATTTCCTTAGGTTCTCTTGACCAACGTTTTCCTTTTTCTCTTTGATTTGATACTTTTTCACCTTTTCGTATTCCTATTCTATATCTTTTTTCTTAATCTCTTAATCTAGCGAATGATAACTAACTATAGTAGCCCACTGGAGCACGACCATACGGCACCCCCATCCTAGGAAAAGTTTCTGCAGTTTTTTTGCTTACGGTTACGTAATTGCTGCAGTGAGCTACATGATATTTTTCTGGGATTTTCAATACAAAATCCGCCTATCGTTAAAAAGCCAATGATATTTCTGACTATAGTGAGGGGGTCTCCATGGGTCCTGGGATTTTCAATACAAATATCAGTCTACAATAGAAAATTATGGATTTTCTGACTAGTGAAATACTAATTTTCTGACTAGTGAGACTCGATGGGTCCTGGGATTTTCAATACAAAATTCGACTATTACTAAGAAAGCCATGATATTTTTAAGGTCCCTTGATATTTTGTATACAGAATTAATGGTTAGATATTTGACCACGTGAAATTATTGGTTAAATAGGTAAATTAAGTGCTAAATATTTAAATTAAGTAAATCAATGGCTATATTTGGTAAACAAGGGCTATATTTTTAAATTAAATAATCAATAATCTAGAATTTTTACCCAGTATTCGAATCGTATTCCACATTTATTTGATTTATTTGGATTGTAATTTAAACAACTGATTCAATTTCATCAACACATATTCCTTTTCCGGGAATAAAATTTTGTCTACATTGTAAATCAATATATTCCAAAAAGTTTTTGACTTTCAAAAATCCTGTTATTGGATTCTTATTATTGTTCTAATTTTTATGTAAATGGAGGATCCAAAAAATTTGAAAAAAATGCTCCCTCTTAAATATTTTAGCGAAAAATTGTATGTTGCACGCGAAGGCTTTGGAAAAAATAATCTTTTATGCCAATTAAATAAATAATACCCATATTCGAAATAACTCCAGAAAAACAAACATTTCGTCATACGAAATGTTTTTCCAATTTTGCCAAAATGATCTGGGGATAATTTTTTATTTGCAATTTGCTCGTTTGCATATAAGTTTGTTTCAGTTATAATTTCATTTGAGTTCGTCAGTAATAAATTTTTTGATATAATCTATAGGCATCAGAACATTTCAAAAATATTGGCTATTGGTATTTGTAAAAGGAACCCCATCACTTTCTTCAATTGACGACTTTATAAGTATAACTTTTCTTTTCTTTCGATGTAGTAAGATGTCACTTAGTCTCATCACTTAGACTCGAAATCTTTTTGAGAACAGTTTTCAAAATATTCACTGAACTATCGAAATTTGTAAAATTTTCTTTATTCATTTTTGGTCTCAATATATTAAAAATTAAATGCAAAAAGTAGGGAGATATCACTGGAGATGTTAACTGATTCGTTGCTGATGCTTAATTAACATATAGCAAGTTGCGACTTGTAAAAAATGCTGTTGTCATGTGAGAAGTGACTTACGATCGATTAGGGTTAAATCTATACCAACTAATGATAAAAAGAAAACTGTCGAAATATATCGAGAAACCGCGTGTTTAAGTGGCATTTTCTAAAAAATCGTTGCTATGTTTATTCAATTATTTATCTATTAAATCGCATATTTTGTATAGTTAGTTATTATAAGATAAATAGTTTTTAATAATAAATAGAAAAACATAATTTTGATGAGTATTAGAATATGAGCTTTGGTCTACATCAGGGGTTTCAAACTCGGTTTATACAGAGGGCCATATTTACTATAATTGCACATCATGTGGGCCGCATAATATATTTTTCTGATACACACACACACACACATATATATATATATATATATATATATATATATATATATATATATATATATATATATATATATATATATATATATATATATATATATATATATATATATATATATTTCATATCCTGTTTTTCTGTACAACCGGACACTCTTCGTTTACTTTTCTTTGCTTTAAAAACATGATTATAAGTTCAGAAAATAAACACAATATAAATAAAAACACGAACAAAACACAAATGTAATAAATAAAACAGTGATAGAAAAGTTACAACGTTTAAATGCCACAAACTATCATAAATGACTAATATTTACCATTAGACCAGAACAACTAAATTATACAAGTACCAAGTTATCATGTTATTCAATGTTTCTTTTTCTCCACAAATTTGAAAATCAAGCAAATAGGATGATTCAGAATCGCACAAAGAATAAAATTTTAAGCCAAATTTGTTTGGTTTATCTCTACAATACACGCTATTTGGAGTTCTTCCTTTAAATTTTATTTTTAAGTTTTGTTTTGTCTTTTTGTACTGATATATCAAGTGGGCCGCAAGTTTGACATATCTGGTCTACATTATCGAATGCATTTTATTGAATATTAATCTTTCAATTTTATTTCAGGATATAGCTGGGCTTCATAATGCCAAAATAGAGATTCAAGAGTTTCTTCAATATCTGAATAATCCAAAAAAGTTTGTTAGATTAGGAGCTCGACTTCCAAAAGGAGCTATGCTTCTTGGGCCACCTGGTTGCGGAAAAACATTATTGGTATGTATTTATAAAATTTAGTTGAGTAATTTCGATTTTCCTTCAATTCTTTTAATACTATAAATCAATATTTTGTTTTATATCGATCGGTCTATAAAAGAAAGATGATAAAGAAAATTAAAATTTAGGTCAAAGCTTTGGCAAGTGAAGCAAATGTTCCCTTTTTTTATAAATCAGGTCCCGATTTTATTGATATGAGAGGTGGAGGAGCTGCTGCAAAATTAAGACAAGTGTTCAACCACGCTAGATCTAATGCTCCGTCAATTATTTTCATAGATGAAATTGATGCTATTGGTAAAACGCGCGGGTTGGTTTTGTTTTGAATGTTACATATTGATAATTTGTTTCCTATGAATCATTTATGTATAAATTTCAAATCTTTGTTTAAAGCAAAAAAAAAGAAAAACCTGTAAATTTTTAAATATTTACCCAAATAATGTAGATTATTGTGTAGCGCTTATTGTAACTTATATTCAAAACAAAAAACAGTTAATTCTCATTTTCTGTCTTCGCTTCGAAAATAAATTCATTTTTTAAAATACCATATTTCTATTAATACAACTTTTGGGTTTTTAAGAATTACTTTCAAAAATGGACAGTGATTTATTATAAGAAGAAAATTTGCTTTACTGGATTTAGAAAGAAAGCCAATTACTAAATACGAAGAAGGTTTAAACGTGGTTACAAAAAAGGAACATGGACCTGCAAAATGAATCGATGCACTACCATATGTAAGTTACGTCATAATTCGAATAGTTATTGAGGAATACTCAAGACAAACTCTGAATAAAAGTGTAATGTAAACAGTAAAAGTTTGCTTATTATTTTCAGTTATCTTGGAATAGTACAAAAATCACTGAATCTTTTCTAATTTTTTTTACTAATTGTTTTCTCAGATAATTCAAAGAGCAAAAGATAATGATTTTCAAAGTCGAATCACTATTTATTACACCAAATTCTAATTTTAATGAATAAAAGGTTATTTTAATCGTCTGATAAGAGTATCAAGCCATCTACGCTAGCCTTTACTTTTAACAAATGAATTTCTTAAACGATCAAATACTTTTGTTGGGATTACTAAAGTGCACAAAGTAAAGTTGTAACTAGTGGCAAATTAAAAATTTAATACGAATAAATAAATGGAAATCTATCAATCATTGGGAAAATCTTGGAGTTGACATGTTGATTAGTTTCATAAATCATTTTAGAGAAAATTGCACCAATAATTGTTTGTTGGTCCCGAAGAGCAGATGTGACATTACTGATGGCAATCAGTTTATATAAAACGGAACAATACGTGTGGAAATATGCCACTATTAGTCAGAACAGCATGTCCTGTATTTTTTAATAAATACAAATACAAACATTTTATTGGTTTATTAATTCGCATAAAGCATTTAAGTTCACCGCTTGAACCCAAACTAATACCAATAGGAGAAAAAAAATGGCTATGATTGTTGAATAAATAGTTTATTAACCCTTTCGCCCCTATTGAGACAATACGTCCCAGAAACTTTCATCATGATCCTACTGGGATATTTTGAATGGTCCATAAAAGCCTATTGGGACTTATTATCCCAGGACTTTCTAGGATATTCAGAAGCGCCACGATTACAAAAATGAGAATATTTCATATTTAGGTCAATATTAACAAGTTCCAATATATAAATTTAGCATAGTGTCATTAGCGGAAAGTCGGTGCGAAAGGGTTAATAGAAAGGATGAGTGAAAAAGAAATAAGGTTATCATCTGTTAAAGACGTTCCATATGGAGGGGGTGGCATACATTTCTATATATGAAAGGGCATATAGAAACACCATTGAAGTCCCTTAAAACTTTTATTTTTCACTTATTTTTGTATAAACTCTTTATTTAATAAGCAGAATGAAGAGACCATACTGCAAAACCAGTCTTAAATTAATTTATTTTCCTCCAATCACCGAAATATTTATTTAAAATAAATAAAATTTATCGTGATCTTTCTATGAATGAAAACAATATTGAATTTAATTTTTTTGGTAAAATTAGTTGGTCATTAAATTTAAAATTTCTGACTATCGGTTATATTTAATATTTTTCTAAAAAATCTTGGATATAGTTTACAGATGGGGGTTAACGAAAAGGACAAAATGAGAGAGAAGATAAAATGTTCTTTTATAAAGGATGTCCTTAATGGATGATCTCTAAATTGTTTCACCGTTTAAAAATTGAATATGTATCATACAAACTCATTAAGACAATGCCGTTAATTTAAATCTATAAGTTCTTAAAAAGTTTGCTGACGATTTTATAAAATTATTTCATAAAGTCGCCGGATGCGACAAATTTTCATCATAAATGTATCTTAGGCCATATTCGTTTAATTGAAAATGATAGATATTTTACTGTCATTTTTAATTTTTTTACAATTGTCAGACATTTTTCGGGTGACAATGATGCTGATCAAACTTTAAATCAGTTACTGGTAGAAATGGACGGAATGGAATCAGTTGCTGGAGTAATTGTGTTCGCCGCTACCAACAGAGTTGATATACTTGATAAAGCTTTAGTAAGGCCAGGGAGATTTGATCGTCATATACTTGTCGACTATCCTGTTCTAGAAGAAAGAAAAGAGTTGTTTGCTTTATATCTATGTACGATTTTTTTTTAATTTCATGAATTAATTAGTTAAATATTCGGTTTCACGAGCTTTTCAATTTATGAATTTAATTATTTATCTATATTATATTTGAATAAATAGTTAAACATACATGGCAATGATTTAATTATAAGATAACGCCAATCAAACATTCTTTTCACGATATATTTCGACAGTTTTCCTGTCATCATCAGGTGGGATATAATAACTCATTAAATTAAGGATTTTAAACTAATTTATTGATTATATATAAATTTTTTTTTATTTTAT
>CAUHTR010000020.1:0-102465 GCA_959609185.1 Schmidtea polychroa | reverse complement strand
ATAAAATAAAAAAAAATTTATATATAATCAATAAATTAGTTTAAAATCCTTAATTTAATGAGTTATTATATCCCACCTGATGATGACAGGAAAACTGTCGAAATATATCGTGAAAAGAATGTTTGATTGGCGTTATCTTATATATTATATTTATAGTAAATTTCCGTCATTCGGGAAAACATACCGAATTTATTAAAGCTCGAGTGATTTTTTGGACGAATAAAAATTAAATACAATATTCAAGGACCATTTTGATTCATGTGATAGTTCGTATTGTGACACAATATATAGAAATTACTGATGTTAAAATCAACGAACTGCCATTGTATAACCGAATTTGAAATTTTGGATAATTCCTTTAATCGCTTTGTACTTCGACGTGTTAAGTTGAAAAGATATTAAATAAGAAGTACCAGATAAAAGGCCTCTATCGGACGATTCCGATTTGTAAAACAACTTGTGTGAAATGGCAATAAACATAGAAAATCAGCTATTATGTCCAAATGTTCGATATTCAGCAGGTGGTGATTACAACGATCTTCTATGCTCTATTGAAAACTTTCAAAAAAAATTTATGAAAATAGCATCGATTTCAAAAAATAAAAACAAAAAAAATGTGCAGTTGACACTTTATGATGTTTCTAAATAAAAATTCTTAAAACTGTAAATCTATCCTTTTCTTTTTATTTAATAGTTAACTTTTATCTTATCTGTTTTCCATTTTATAAAATAATTTTGCTCGGGTTTCTTTAATTTTTTGCAAATATAAATATTGATCCAAATTTTTATATTTTTCATTGCGTACTTAGCCGGGATGCGTACCACATTTTTTGTGTACTTAAGCGGAAGGTTACTGTACAATGTTAATATTTTTTAACTGTGGGATATTTTTCGAAACGTGTATTTCTGTGGAGAAGTACATTGCAATGTTTGCATACGTAACGATTTTTTGTTTCTTCGTAAGTTATTCACAAGTGTGAAATCGCACGTAAAAAGTTATATATTTCATCTTCGTGTTCAAAATGTTGTTTACATAATAGGCATTAAAAAGGACATAATTTAAGCATTTTTCTGATTTTTAAATTAATAGATATTTTTTTAGTGATTACGGCTAGATGTAACTTCAAAATAATTCAAAGTAATTCAAAAAAAAATACACGTCAATGAATAAATTTATCATTATATTTAAATTTCCAGGATTATTTAAAACAAGTGTAACATGGTCTATAACATAATATCTGATAAATCACCATCAATTATTTTTTCATTTGAATTCATATTCAATAAACAAGTGTACAAAAATGGAACTGTAAGTATAAGAAACTAACTTGACTAAAACTAACGTAATACTGACAAAATTAAAATAATTATAATTAGAAATACGTAAAATAAACGCTTACATATTCGACATACAAAAATAGGTTTTTGCAAGCAGCTGAGTTAGTATTTTCCCACAGTTTGTTTTGTATTTCCATTTCTATTGCCTAAAATATATATATTTCCGTTTCTGTCGCATTCGCCTTGTAATTTTGTAGGAATTTTGTATGATCATAAATATTTTTCTTAGTTTTTAGTCATTTTTGGTTCATCTTTTTGTTATACGTATGCATTAGCGTAATGTCACCATTAAAATGGTTTGATTCGGCTTTAGTTTAGTCTTTGTTTGTGTTTCATAGAAGTAAAATATATTTTCGAATTTATGGCGATGATGATGGCTTATTACTTATGACCATTATTATTATGATAAATGTTAAAAGTGTGATTTTGAATAATTATTAATGACTATTTAGTTTTTATGTTTGTTTTGTGATTTTATTTTTTTATAGTTTTTTTTGTAGTTTTGTAGTCTTGCTATTTCTGTGAATATATAAAATTATATAAAGAAGAAAAGACGTTCTAGTTCCAAATTGAGAAATCTTTTAGAGGGAATGTTACTTCATGGGGATAAATCTGATGTAGAATTAAGAAACATATTTTTGTTGGTAATTTCTCAGATTTTGACTATTTGTTGAAGAATATATACCACAATCGGATGAAGAAAATGCAAATGTGGAATCTTCAAAATGTCGCCCTTATGTTGAACTCTTCGGTTCATGATGTTGTGTATCTGCATAGAATCTCGAAAATAAACAGCCGATCAATGCTTCTTCTGATGTACATACAATATCCGAATTTCTGATACTTGGAGAGAAAGAAAGATTTACTGGATTCAATACTAGCTCAAAATCTTAAACCATTGTAAGTGTGATTGTGTCTGAAATTAACAAAAATTTCAGAAATCGTGACGAAGTATCCAGAAATCTATAGCAATACAAACGACCTCTTATGTGTCATGATACTGATGCATATGCAATCTATGCTATGATTGATATTCTAATATATTATTATGAACGGCTGGACATGCTCTTAAAACAAGACAATATTTCATTTTACAGACTACTATGTTATTTCAAAGAATATTGTAGCTTTTGGTAATTCTGAGATTGACAATCATTGATTAAAAATTATAATTTTGGTCATTCTTTAAAAACTTATATTCTTAGAAATCAATAGAAGTTCACAAGTACTTGTTCAGTCAGTCTTTTCTTTACATTTTGTGATAAAAATAAATTATGGTTTTATGAAATGCAAAATTATTTTTGTTTCACCATTGATCGATCCAATACCATTTCTTTATATAATCACATAATTCAATAATCTAAATTAAAAATTTTTCTACAAAAAATTAAAGAATTTTACATTAATTATTCACTTAAAGGTGTTATATGATAATTAATCATTATTAATTTTCAGCAAAAAATCATCAAAATATTCAAGGGTCTATTATGAAGTTGAGCAATAGATTAGGTCTCCAGACACCTGGATTGACAGGTGCTGATATTTGTAATATATGCAATGAAGCTGCTGTCGTAGCATCTAGATTGAATTATACAAGTATTTCAGATGAATGTTTTGACATGGCGTTAGAACGAGTTATTGCTGGTTAAGATTTATTGCATGTTTATTATTATTTCTAAGCTTTATTGTAGGATCTGAATCTAAAACCAGATTTTTATCGGAAAACGAAAGGAAAATAAATGCATATCACGAAGCTGGACATGTTCTAGTTGGTTGGATGTTAAAATATGCTGATCCAATTTTAAAAGTATCAGTCATTCCGAGAACTATGGGATTGTTAGGGTTCACACAAAAGGATCATCAAAACAAATATTTGCAACATTATGATATGTTGGTAGATGAAATTACTGTACTTCTTGGAGGTAGAGCTGCTGAGTCAATTACTTTTGATTATGTTACATCCGGTATGGTTAAACTTCAAATAAACATTATTATTATTATTATTATTATTATTATTATTATTATTATTATTATTATTATTATTATTATTATTATTATTATTATTATTATTATTATTTATTATTATTATTATTATTATTTATTAGGATTAATATAAAAAATAGAATTTATTTTTGCGTTTATTTAAAATATAGAATCCAAATTTGAACAATTTAAAAAATAGAATCCAAATGTCAACAATATAAAAAATACAATTTTAAACCAAACAATTGATATATAAGAAATCAGACCAAATTTATATATATATATATATATATATATTCTTGGTCTTCCTCTTGTTTTTCTCATTTCAGGTGGGAAAAGTTCATCTTGAACCAGACTTGGATTCTATTTTTTAAATAACCCCTATTTATTAATTACTATAATAATAAGCTATAACATCTCAAAATAATGGCCTTTTTCATGTCTAAATTTCAGCTCCTGATAGATAGTTAACAGTTTATAAATCAAACCACATAATTCTTTTTTAAAAAGCTATTTTTATAATCAATATAAAATATGTTGAAACTTTTATATAAAAAACAATCAATAACTAATAATTAATTAGGATTCATAAAATAGCATTACAGCCGTAAATTGCTACATAGAAAATTATATATTTAGATTTCATTATTTATTATCATATCATTTGCTATTATCAATTTCTATAACATTAAAAATATTTAGATTTCGTAAGACTAAATTTCGATGTCTACAAACTAACAAATTAAAAAATAATTTCGTCCAGATATTATTTTTCTTAATTTTAATTTTTAAAATTCTGAATCCTCAAATTTCTTTCTTTTAAAATATTTTATCTTCTCAATATTCTGGCTATGGTTTTCCTTCTTTGTTTAGGTAAAAGTCAAAATAGTAGAAAATGGAAGTCAAAACAAAAATAATCAACAGATCATGAAAAATTAGCCGCTTGCAAGCCATAAAAAATCACCGACATCCAAAAAATCCCAAAAATTTAGTCGATGACTTGATATAAGAATCCTTAAAAAATCGTGGACATTAAGAAATTTAATTCAAAAAAATTGTGAGAATTAGTAATGAACATTAATCTAATTATTAATTAAAAGGATTCCTGAAAAACAGTCACATTATTAAAATAATTTCATTAATTATAGTATTAATTAATATTCATCTATGTTTTAATAATCTTAATTTAATTGTTAATAAATAGTGAAGCTGCATTAGACTCCATAATATAGTTGTATAAAAGTTGTAATATTTAATTGCATGATTTTTTGTGTATTTTATTTTTAGTCTGTTTCATTTCCAATTTAATAACTACCGTGTATAATTAAATGAGTTGTAAATACATTATTATAACAAAAATTGAAATATCCTTTGAAAAAGTTTTGTATTGTTGACTATTTTTTTGTGTTACAGTTCGACGATTTTTTGGGGTTTCAACTTTGGTGGCGATCTTAACCAATTAATGCTTTTCTTGCCGGCGATGATTTTTTTGACTTCCATTGTCGACGAATCTAACCATCACCATTGTTTAGTCAATAATTTTTCTCAATCAAGGTCTTTTGTATCTGTCTCGATTTATTTCTTGTTCCTTGTCTTATAAGTATTTTATCTCGTATATCGAATTTCTTCCTTCTATTTTGCTTTTTTCATTTTATCTCTTATTTGTTAGAATTCATCTGTCACATATGATTTCTGATGGATTTTTTATAATCAACATCAGTTTTGTTGTATTTAATGCTCAGTCTATTTCTGATAAAAATATGCTTACATATGCTTAACTTGTTCTCGGTATTTCTGTGTTTACTCTATTTATATTTTCAAAGTTAACTACTATCTCCTCTTTCTTGATTTTAAATTCATAATATACACTTTTCATATCTTCTAGTTTTATTTTTTGCAGATTGATTGAAAATAAACTTTAATTAATTTTAAAAGATAATTTTAATTTTAATGCAAGTTTATTTTCAATCAAATTTTGTTTTTTTTTTAGGAAAATAAGAAAAAAAGACTTTTGCACAAGAATAATTTTTGACGCGTTTTAAAATTGCATTATTTTACAATTTAAATAATGACTCAATATTATGTAAAATTTTATTTTCAAGGAGCCGAAAATGATCTTAAAAAAGTGTCGAAATTGGCATTTAATATGGTTCGAGAATGGGGCATGAGTGAAAAAGTTGGACATTTTAGTTTTCAGGTAACAGAGGAAAATGAGCATTCTGGAGATTATCCGTTTAGTAAATATACACAAACACTAATAGAAACGGAAGCTAATAGCATTATAGTAACTGCTTATAGGTTTATTATTTTACTGTAACATTTATATTAATTACATATTTTTAGAAAAGCTGAAAAGGTAATCAAAGAAAATCGCGAAAAATTAGAGAAAGTATGTATCACAATATTATTCTTTAAAATATTTAACAATGCGTCGAATTAATACCATACTAGAGAATAGACTAAGGGAACTCTGGAATTTATTACTCAACTTTATAATTATATCACGTGACTCATTGTTTGTGACATATTTTCCACAGCCTTCAATAATTTTTAGAAATGTATTTTTGTAGAAATTGATTTATCAAAAGTTCCTGTAAATCTTAGATAACGTGAGATAAAATTTCCAATAAGTATAGAACATAATATAAAATAAAGGAATATAAAAGTTCATCGAATGCAAATTTATCAAATGACAAGTTTATCGAAAAAATATTTGTCAGATATTGTTTTCAATAATAATTATCAATAATAATTAATCATTTGTTTTTGTTTCCATATTATCAACAAACATAATTTTTTTTAACGAACTTGTAATTCAATGAACTTATTTTCGATGAACTCGGCGTGAATCGGGAAAGACGCCGATGGATTACAACTTTCTGACTGTCGTTCTCAGCTGTTATGGCAGCGCATATTTCTGGATTGCAGCAAAGAATCGCCAAATTGAATCCTCGTGCTGTTTTTGTAAACCGTGACAACTGTTTGCATTCGGTACAAATTAATCTAACACTGTTAACATTTTTCGGTATGATAGAACAAATTTATTTATTTTTTTCTCGATCAACCAATCGTTGGCAAAAAATAAATAATAAAAAAAAGTAAAATAAAAAAAATAAAATTAAAAAATTAAAATTAAAAAATAAAATTAAAAAAATTAATAAAAAAAATTAAAAAAAATAAAAAAATTAAACGTGAAGCGTGAAACAACAACATAATAAAGTGGCTGTAAAAGTAATTTTTATTGGAATTGATAAATTTGTTGAAATTATTGAAGAATTATCTGAGGATATTAATCAAATATATGATACAAGAAGTGAAGCTTATAGTTTATTACAAAATATTTTGAATTTCAAATTTCTTGTTTTGATTAATTTCTTGAATCAAATTCTTGGGAAAATTGATCGTGTAAAAAAAAAACGTTTGCAAGATCCAAAAATGAATGCATCAGATGATTTACACATATGCAAGAAAATCGATAAATTTTATGTTCACAATCAATAGAAGCTGGTAAAAAGTGTACTGAATGGTGTACTGACGTGTGACAAAGCGATTTAAAGTAAAAACCAACGATTCTGCATTAATCTGCCGAGCAAGATATAAATCATGTCTTAAAATGTTCAATTGATTGATTGATTCAAGAACTTAAAACTCGTTTTACACGCCTCAATTTATTAAATGACAAATTTGGTTATTTTCTTGACATAAAAACTTTATTAAATTGCACAGATTCAATTAAATTAAAAGAAAAAATGTTTAAATTTGAATATATTTTACTATTGAATATTGATGGAAATGAGTTGTGCAATGAAATCTGTGACTGTAAAATGCTTTTAAATGCGCCAAAAAAAATGTCGGAATCACCAATCGAACTTTTACAAATTTTAATTTCATATGGTGAAGATGTTTTTCCAAATTTGAGAATTTCTCTGCAAATTCTTTTGACAATTTGAGTGTCAGTATCAACATGTGAACGTTCATTCAGTAAATTAAAACGTATTTTATCATATCTTCGAGCATCAATGAGTGAAGTACAGGAATACCTCGAACAGTACGGTTAATCGGTTCTGGAATTTAGCCGTACTATTTGAAACCGGACTATTCAAGGCATTCTGGCGCTAATAAATTTACGGCTTAGTACCCCTATTAAGAAATTTTACACTTTGTTCTGCCACTCATTTTATTTTTTAAATTAAAATCTAAATATATAAAAGTCAACATACTCTACGATTAAAAATATAAAACCAACAACTTTGATCTATTATCGCGCGATCGTAAATGTATCCGTAGTGAATTTTTTTATGGTTTATTTATTCAATTTTTTATTAAAACTACAAACCAGAAATTAAACGTAACAAAACAAATTATTAAACACGTGCCGTATGATTTTATAATAACGAATAAATTCTAAAAAATTAATTTAAAAAAACTTTTTTAAATTTCGAAAATTTTATTTAATCATTTTTTTGAAAATTTCAAAACCGTACTATAGAGAAACCGTACTGATCGAAACCGTACTATGCGAGGTATTCCTGTACGTTTAAATGATTTGGCAATATTTAGCATTGAGAAAACTATTGTTGATAGAAATAATTTTGAATTAATTTGCATCGGTCAAGGAAAGAAAAATTTGTTTATAAATTTATAAAATAAATATAATTTAAAATGGATTTATTGGTAAAATTTAAATTTTTTTATTTTTTTCAATTCAATATAAATTGTAAAAAAGAGTCATAAAATTTAGTTTGATCGTTTGATTATTTGCATGTAACTTAATCAATATTTAATTTATTATTTACAATTTCATGAAATTTTATTATTGAATAAATTTTATATATTTTTTAGATTGCCTTAGAGTTGCTGGAGAAAGAATCACTTACATTTGAAGATATTGAAATCCTCATAGGCCCTAGACCATTTGGTAAAAGAGTTACTCGAGAATAATGAAATAAAATTTGATAGTTTTTGTTCTTTTTTCAATTATTTTTTCATTTTAGATGAATTTTATTTATCAAGATAACGTTTTTTTTCATTTTGATTTTATGAAGAAACGAGAACAATTTGCAGAATTAGTTTATTCAATCCAGAAATTATGAAATATGAAAAGAATATTTGCTAAAATGTCACAATTATTACATGACGAGACATGCAGCATAAAAGTAATAATAATTATCATATAAAGACACGCCAAATTTATTAGTTCTTAAATTTTTTTGAGATACATTATTACTATATACGTTATTTTTCAGTTTCCATGAATTATTGTCAAAGGATAATCAAGATATGGAATTTATCACAGCAGACAATTTCTTGCTGCATTTGGATTAAGAAAAAAAATCGCCATTTTTATGTTGTATTTTATAATATTGCTGTGTTCATGGGTAGTTTGACTTAGTTTCAATCACAGTAGCATCTAAGTGTCATTTCGAAAGCTTGACACTAATTACGAAGCAATGTTGGTAATGTGACAAAAGTGAGTGATTGTCATTTAAAGGTGAACGTTGTTCAAGAACTGAAAATTTTCTGTTGAGTTTGAGGCTTGCAAACTATCGATTCGATTATATCGATAAAAGGTTTTTGGTTTATGGTCCCTTCATGCTAACTTGTTATCATTGAAATAATCATTAAGTTCTAAGAAAAGAAAGACTAAATTAAAAAATTAAAAACAATCAAAATAAAATTAATAAATTAACGAGTTAGTTGTTCTTACCATTTCACCTGGGCTTCTTTACGTTGACACGTGCGATTAAGCCGGATACATCCATGTTTACACTGAAGTTTACCCACAATTGAAACTAAGCCCGGCTTGCAAGTGCAGTATTCATTTCCAGTCGTGGTGGAAACAGTTAATTATCCGCGTACGAAACTAATTGAAATTAGTTCTGTGGATTTATACATCAATTTTGATTCTAATGTTCAGATTTTCATTATATATACCCTCAATTCAATTTGTGACGGTCACGCTGTTCTTGAAACAACAAAGGGTACGCATCATCTTGTGTGTTTCAGCTGGTTCCAAACATCTATTCTAAACACTGGCATTTCCCCTGGTAATATAATCACATTTAGACGTTTGATTGTATAACTGTGCATTTAAATTCATATCAATATTCATATTAATTGGTGTTTCATTTAACTTTATTATATTAATCATGATGAGTCCAATTCGATTTCAACAAAATTAATTTACTCAAAATCATTTATATCTACAGATATCTTTACAGAGATCATTTCTTATCAACCATTATCAACTGTCATCGGTGTGAGTTAATAGTTAAAAAAAATCACTATCGATGAAATAAGGATTCACAAATAGGCAATAATCATAAAGTTCTAGTTCAATTTCAATCCAGTAATCTTTAAATTTATGGTTTTATATTATTTATATATATTCCATGATTAAATAAATATGTATCAATTAGTATTATGATATAAATATACAGACTAAGACAACTGAGATGTTTATACTTCAGTCTTCATCAGTGCTGCGCAGTAAGAATCAACCCTGTGCAAATTTTTTTGTTTTTTAACTATTATATTACTATTGTCTCAATATAACAATGCACACAATAAAAAAGAAGCAGTTAAAATTTGTTGAGGATACCTAAATGGAAAATAACATAATAAATAAATAAATTACTTGGGGGAAGATCGTCATGACAAACGGGACGATCTATGGGAACTCAGAAAAGAAAACGGACGTAAAAAGAAATTAAGAAGTACAAATGAAGGTGGAATTTTTGTCAAAGATACCGAAAGTCGGCACAACATGAAAAAAGAAAAACTGGGCACATCTTGATATTTGTCAGCGATAAGGCTGACGCAGAAGGAAAGGAAAATGGAAAACAGAATCTGTCGCCAGTGCCACAAATGAAACAGACTATATAAAGCGGAACAGATGACCGAGAAATCAGAACAAAAAGTGGAAAAAATTGGAAACAAAAGTAGAACAAAACTAGAGACATAAATCGAGACAACGAGAAAAGAAAACGAGAGTTAAAAGGAAATTAAATTTTGAGAGTTATAAAGAGAATCAAAGGGAAAATTAAACAGAGTTCAGAACAGAGTGAAACGAGAAGTGACGAGAATCTTTTGTAAAATTGAATAAAAAGTTGTAAATAAATTGGTGGTCAAAGCAAATAGAACAATCGATCAACGTACCCTATAATTAAGTAGTTGACGGCTAGTTATTATTGTTGTGGTTTCAAAAAGGGTTATTCTTCACGCAGTGTCGAAATAAGCTCTGTGTGATAAATTGGTTTATAGTTAATTGGTTGTAATTGAAATTTGTACAATCCGGTGTGAATATTTATAAAACCTATCGGGTTCGAGAGTGTTGAATTGTGCTTTGAACACGCTTTGGAGTCAGAGTAAAAGATTGAATTTACATATATTGTCACCAACTCAATAACCCAACAAATTGCTGGTTTATTGGGTTGGTGATAAAATTAAAATTCTTACTCTGACTCCAAGCGTGTCTTTGACTGATATAAATAAATAACATTTGACAACAGAAATCTTTATTGATAATCACAAATAACTTTCACTTTATACTGACAATCAACTCAACACTCTGCTTTGTGACTATACAATGACTATTGCAACACTCAGTGAGGAAAATCACTCGTGTACAACACCGGATTGAAAGATCACTAACTACTTATTGTTTTATCACCTGGCACTTTGAGTTGGTTATTTTCTTTGACCTTCTTCACATTTTTATTCAAATATTCAAATAACTTCTTTCGTTTATATCACTTAATTATTTTTTGCCAATCTTCTCCAATAATTATTCTTCTCAATTATATTTTCTTTACAATTATTCTTCACAAATCGTTTTCCACTAAAGCTTTTCGCCTGACTTGTCTAATTTGTCGTCTCGGTTTTGTCTCAATTTTTGTCTCTTTTTAGTGTCTGACTTTTGTGACCATTTCTCTTATATAGGTTGTTTTATTTGTGGCACTCGAGATAATCAATGTTTTCCACCTTTCTTTCTCCCGCATTTCCCGAGTGTTCTCATTTTATCTCTGACAGATGTCGAGATATATTTTCCTTTTGCCTTTTCTGTTAGGTCGACTTTTCTTGGCAATTCCGATATCTTTGACAAGCTGTCAAGATACGGTTTTTCCCCATATTTTGTTTTTCTGTAATTTGAAATTCCTTTTCTCCTTTTAATTAATTAATTGGTATTGACATTTGTTTTTGTTTTCTTGTCTGATTTCTTTTGTTTCATTCCTGTTCCTCATTTCCTTTTGCTTCCGTTTTATTTTTTCGAGTTCCCATAGATCGTTCAGTTTGTCATGACGGTTTTCCCCTAAGTCATTTTATTTATTTATTTAAAAATTTGTTATTTAGGTATTCCCAACATTACTAACATGTTTGCTACCAAGTGTACACAGATAGTAAAAAGTAAAATAATCATGAAGAGTTTTAAGAAAGTCCCTTCCAAATCTATAAGAAACCCTAAAGCATTTTAATTATGAATTGTAAAGAAAATGAATTACCTGGACATGAAAAACATGAAGATCATTTTTACAAATAATTTCTAGTCTGCTAATAATTTTAAAAAATATTAACATATTTCAAATTGCCATGACAATTATAATATATTAGGATTACTTTATTCTCAAAAATTAATGAAAATTAATGCTCAGTCTCGAAGGAATTTTAAATTTATAGATTTTAAAATTTTAAAATTTTCAATAATGTAAAATTGAACCTCAAGAAATTATATTTGAAGAGCCGATATCAAATATCCCAAATTCGAATGAATGTCAAAAAATCGAAACATATAAATTAATTACAATGAATTCAACACATTTAAGTACTTATAAATAATCACATAAAATAGTGCCACTAACGTTATTTAAATAAAAGTAAATATTTTTTAAATCTATCATTCTAATTTAATACATGTAAATGATCATAACCATTTTTATGATAACTCAATTTATTTTAAACTATAAATAATTGTGAAAATTGTTTTTGTTTATTTGCTTAAAGCTTATATTAACTTTCAATGGTTTGACCTTCGATCTCGAAATAATAAAGTTTTACTTTGTAAATAATGATCACATATAATTTTAAATATAAGAATTCTTAATTAAATTAATTTCTATATTTCATGAAATTATTTTCATTTTAGTTTATTATTTAAAAATGTCTGCAATGTTTCAAGCGATAAAATTAAGATGCAAAACTAATTTTCATTCGAAGTTTTTGTTTCATAATTCGGCAATTAATCATAGATCAGATCAGATTTTAACACAGAAAAAAATTCGAAAGGTTTTAGTTGCAAATAGAGGTAAAATCATATATTCTATCCAGTCTAATCATTTCAAAAATTAGGCGAAATTGCTATTCGTGTTTTTCGAGCATGCAATGAGATGGGTATTCGATCAGTGGCCATTTACAGCGAACAAGACACGATGCAAATGCATCGTTTAAAAGCGGATGAGTCGTATTTAATTGGCAAAGGCTTACAACCAGTAGCGGCTTATTTGAACATTGGGGAAATAATTAAAATTTCAAAAGTACTAATAGAATATTGCCATTGAAACTGACTAATTTTCCATCAGATGCATGATGTCGATGCCATTCATCCCGGTTATGGATTTCTAAGTGAAAGATCGGATTTCGCAGCAGCTTGCCATGAAGCTGGAATACAATTTATCGGTCCACCGGCAGAAGTCGTGAGAAAGATGGGTGACAAAGTTGAGGCAAGACAAGCCGCTTTAGATGCCAATGTTACTGTTAGTTTTGAATGATTATTTCAATGAAAATGACTTAGTTTGCAATTATTATTTGTCCATCTTTTAGGCCTACTTTATCTTCTCCGTTAAATATTATTTTAATGTGTAATTATTATTTTATATTTTCCGCATTCAGATCTCGTAATAAATAATAAATTGCTCGTTGCAAAGCTATCAATTAGGCATTTGTCGATACCGAGGAGGGAGCCTGCTTTGTCGAAATTCTCAAATATCCTCACTAAAATCCTTTTATATTCATTCTGCGTTTCTTGAATTAACCTCTAAAGCAGAGCTTTCCAACCGGTGTGTCGCGACACTTTAGTGCAGTGGTTCTTAACTTGGGGTCCATGGACCCCCAGGGGGTCCGCGACACTATTTACAAAAAACCTTTATTATTTTTGTTTGAAGCTGAATAAACAAATTTATAAATAATTATTAAAAAATGTATGTGTTTTATTATCAATTTATTAATTTTTTAACATTTCAGGGGTCCGTCGGTACCAATTATATATTTATGGGGTCCATAAGTTTGAAAAGGTTAAGAACTCCTGCTTTAGTGTGTCGGCAGCGCTGCATAGGTGTGTCGCGTGAACATAATGAAAAGCCACAGAGTTCCTTAATTTTATAAACTTTTTAACGATTAAAGCTTAAAAATGCTTGATGACGAAATGCGAGTCTCATTATCTAATATTCCATCAAATATTCAAAGGTTGTGTTCTTTCCATCCAGCTCAAATATCTCATTAAAATTGTAAATATATATTGGCGTTATTCAAATTTTTTAATTCTTAATTAATTACATATTATTACTTATAAACGACACCATCCACATTAAATCTTGTTTTCAGTCACGAACTATCCTTTTCTGCCATTTATTTCGATATTTATATTTAAATATGTTTCATTGTCTCTTGTATAACGGTTTACCATATGGCGTAAGTTGTATGACGTCTGGTTTTCTGGTAAAACTGATTTGCTGTGTCGCGAAATGATGGAAGTCTAAAAAGTGTGTCACAAGCATGAAAAGGTTGAAAAGCACTACTCTAAAGAAACATATTTCATTACCAAATAAGACTTGGTAGGTTACATTTTTCTATTCTTTATACTGTTTTTTAAATATCCTCTGAAAATCATTCTGATTTTCTAACTAAACAACCTTTCATAAGTTTTATTTTCTTTTTACTAGTATTTTACTTTGTTTAAAATTCTTATTTTTAATTTATAATCTCTATGAGTCATTCCTCATCTATTCCTCATTTCTACAAATATCCTTATATTTCCTCATTAAATATCACTTCTATATTATTCTGTCCACTTTCTAAAACCATATTTGTAAAACCTAATTTTTATCACTAGAAGAGACTTTTTCGAACACTTGAAAAAAATATCGTGTTAAATATAATAAAAATATTGATCGATATTCTATAAATGTAATGAGGATAAAGGTGATTTAAAAAAGGATAATTGTGAAAAAATGTTATATGACAAACAATTTGGATATATATATTATGTATTTTCATGTCTATATTCAATATTTGTCCATGATAATTTTAGGTGGTTCCTGGAAGCCCAGGTCCTATTCAGACACCAGAAGAAGCTATGGAATTTGGTAAAAAATATGGTTTGCCAATTATATTGAAAGCAGCATATGGTGGAGGTGGGCGTGGAATGCGAGTAGTTAAAGAACTGGAGGTAGAAAAAATTGTATTTATTATTATTATTATTTATTCTCACATAATTTTATTTTAAATTTGCGAAATCCATAAACCAGAGAAGTGTGTATTGCCTGTCTGTCTGTCATAAAACTCCTTCCAAACGGTGAACATTAACAACGTGACATTTAAGCATGACATTCTGGCTGTCATATCTATATGGATCAAAATTCAAGCCTTAAAATTTATTTAAATTAAAAACATAAAATTAAATTAAACATCTTAGAAAATGTATCTCAGTGGTGTTTGGTGTATTTTCAATTTTCAAATTTTTTCACACTAAGATTTCACAGACAAATGTTTCTTGCATAGACAGCTGTATGTGGAGATGTTTAGGGCGGAGGCTCGCTCAACATTGTTCATAATCACCAAAGATTAACAAGAGACTAAAAATATTGTATATAACCAAGTATTGAAATAAATTTGTAATAACAGACTGCATAAAATAATCATAATGAATAATGAATGAGTTGTAATCTTTCCGGGAAAAGGGAAATAATAAAGCCGGATAATAAAGTTAGTAACATTTAAACAATTATGTAATTTAATGAAATTTCAGGTTATATATATATATATATATATATATATATATATATATATATATATATATATATATATATATATTAAAGAGAGTTTGAAGATTATAAATCAGTAATATATCGATGTTTGTTGATACTCACGAATTTTCGGCACTGCCTTTTTCAAGTGATTATTGTTGGGGGATAATAAATTTATTTCGTATTTTATAATAAATTTATTGGTTTAATTATATTCTATTTATATTTTATTTTAATTACCCAAAAAATATTTCCTATTTTTTTTAAATTTTAAATTCTATAATGTAATTAAATTTTTAATTTTTTAATAAAAAAAAAACTTTTTTTTATTTTAAATTTTAAATATTTTTTTTAATTTTAAATTTTAAATCTAATTAAATATTAATTTAAGTATTAATTTAGTTGAATGTTTATGGATGGTTTAAGTTTTTTGATGTAAAGAGTCTCAGCGGCTAATCTTTGCAATGAGTTTTTTTTGAACGCATCTTGTAACATTTTGCATTTAGTTCCGTGTAAGAGTGGTGCTGATTTGTGCACTTTTTTCCAGTGTTCGTGATAATTGGTGGTTTTGCTCTTGACGTGTTCGTTGAGTCTTGTTTGGAACGTTCTACGTGTTTCGCGTATGTACGATGCGTTATATATTGTGCAAGTAATTTGGTAAACGATGTTCTTTGAGAAGCAGAAACATTTGGTGGTGGATTGCCATATACAATCTCGATGAAATAGGTCTGATGTTAGAGATTTTTGAGACTTACGAAGCTGTGATTTCAAAGGTGCAGCAGTTATAAAAATTAGACGAATATGAACTGGCAGCACCATATTGCGAATCTAAGCTCTGATTGTGTTATATGTCCTATTGTTTAATAAAGGGAAGCGTATGTATATTACTCGCTTATTGACATGTTCCTTTTGTGTATTATGCCTATTATTTACACACATCTTACTACATTGCTGGATTTTCTTTTGTATTTTATTAAGAGCCAAAAATTCAAGACTGTTTTTTTGTATTGAGAAAAATTCAAGACTGTTTTTTTGTATTGAGATATTTGGGTTGCATTTTCAGCAAATTTTCAAATAATTTACCATATTTAATAAGAGAAAATTTTAGATTAATATATTAAAAAATATTTAGTTTATATTCAATTTATCATTTTACTTTAAATACATGTACTATTTTGTATTTCTATGTTTAATGAAAACCAGAAACCTAGTTACGGACTGCTATTGAAATCAAGCGATATTTTTAACTATCTAGCTTACACTTACAGTTAACAATGAATTTTATCTATGATAAATCTACTTATTTCACTGTCAACAACATTTACCAACTTCAAAATATTTGTTATCTTAAAATTCGCACCAAATTGAAACTATTTTGTCTGTTTCTTGATTTAATTGATATGAAATTTATAAAAAAGAACAACAAATAATATTTTGTAAACACCAGTGTTTCCCAAAAATTTTTTTGTACCCCAACTAATAAATTAATTTAAATTTTTTCAAATGACCAAATTTAATGTATTTCATTTATCTTAGTTTTTAATATTGTATGTTTGTTTTGGAATTTCATTTTTAAAACAGTTTTGTTTTAGCTGACTTTTGAAAATATATAAAGAGATTAAATTTGTTAATTAAATAAAATAATAATAATTAGACGCACAAGAATCTTTAATAGACATTTTTGAAACCACTTTTTTTTCCAATCATTTTAAGTATTGTTCCATTTACACAAATATCATCTCTTAATTTAAAAAAAAGTTTTGTATACCATTTTATTTAAATCACTAGAATTGTTTAATGAATTATTATTATCCTTAGATTCTTCATCGGGAATTTTTCTCTTATTTTCTAAAAGTGGAAAAATATTTTTTCGAATTCTTGAAATAGTTCCTTTACTAGTTTGATACTTAATACAAAGCTTAATACATCTTTCCTTCTTTGCGAAATTTTGCAATTTGTAACCTTTCTTCATAAGTGAGTTTCTTCATGATTATAAAAAAATACAGTATTTTAAACAAATAAAAATTCAAAAAAAATAAATTTAAATTTTTAAAATAAATGTCCCAAAGTGAGGTTCTTTAAAATCATGACATAAAAGAAAAATCGACTTTTTTAATTTTTGCTTCAAAAACCGAGCGTGCCCCATGTCCCGAGGTCTGCTCGAAACCGGGGTCCGACTGTAATAATAATATTAGTTAATTTAATAAATTTCCTTTGTAGTTGAAAATTAAAATAGTCTTTGATTTTTTCGAAATATTAATCGCTACATAATTATAATTAAGAAATTTTTTAATTTTATTGAGTTATAATAAATATGTGAAAATTAAAATAAACAATTTTTTTTGAAAAAATTTCTGTATCACCTAAAATGGGCACATGACCCACTTTGGGAAACTCTCGTATACACCATCAAAAGGTTTAAGTTATTTTCAGTATAAAATAAATATTATGTGGATTTGATTACTGTTATAAGTTATAAATGGATCGAATCACTTTTCAATTTTTCGTAATATTTAAATATTTAAGAAAAGTTAGAGATTGTTTAAAAATACTTGAAAAAGTTAATGCCGAAAATTTGTGTTAAATAAAATAAACATTGAACTATAGTCGAAATCTAAATCTAAATAAATGAAATTCTAATAAAACATAAAAGGTTAACAAATAGAAAGGTTAACAAATAGAAACATGATTTTAGTGTTAAATTTTGTAATTTCTTCTTTGACTTTGTTGACAGTAAAAATCTTGGTCTTCCTTCACTACCTGAAACAAACATTTTCGTCAAGAAGCTATATAATGTTAACATAGACTTCATTAAATTTTTTCATTTGAATTTAAAAGTTCTTAAGTGTTTCTTTCATAATTGCATTTTCGTTATTGATCCGTTGCACTAAATTAACGACTTTTTTCATATCGTTAATGAGCTTTTGGTTGAATGCATTTATTAATTCTTTTTCATTTTGACTTTTATAGACTTTGATAAGTGGAATTCTTGAAGTACTTTCATTCCGCCTTTTGTTCAATACCACTAATAATTCTTCAAGATGTCCTTCTACTTCCTATTCCATCTTTATATGCAACCGATAACAAAATGGCTTTTTTCTTCTTTAGCTCATCTGTCACTTTAGCAACATCTCATATTATCAGAAATTTTTTCATAACGTTACGCTTGTTCAGCTAACTTAGCTAAATATGTTTTAATTCCTCTGTCAGATATATTATCGCTATTAAACTAATTTCTTAAAACTACTAATCAACTACAATTAAAAGAAATTCTTTTGATATTTAAAATTAGATTTTTATCACACAAAATTCATTTTTTTTGAACCAGGATTTTGTGATTATTATTATTTTTTTGAAATCAGTTTCCAAGCTATTGAATCACAAATGAACAACATGGTTTCAGGTTGATCAAACTCTTGACAGTTTACATTTATTATAATTATCTTTATTTTTTATTAATTCATAGATGTTTTTATTCTCGTAGAGTTTATCAGATAACTTTACTCGAGCACAGTCTGAAGCTTTAGCCGCTTTTGGAAACGGTGAAATGTTCATAGAAAAATTTATTGAAAGACCAAGACATATTGAAGTTCAAATATTAGGTTAGTCTTTATTTTATGTCATAATATGGTGATTCTCCATAGAAAATCCATGGGCATCCTAGGAGATTTATAAATAATATAGTAAAGGCCTTATGCGAAAATTAAGTTAAGATAAATTAGGTTTGAAATTGAAATAAATATTCAAAGCCAAGCCATATTAAAAACTATGTAGATTGTATGGTTGTATCGCATTACGAAATTGGTGAGGATAAATTAACAATAAAAATAAATTCGATTTCAAGAAAATTAATTTTAATGAAATTAAATGATGCAAATAAAACAAAAAAATGACAATAAATTTTTATCTCATTTCTCATAATCAAATTAGTTGTTTTTATGAAAATGGATATAATGAATATTACTATGCTATTATGAGTACCCATCATAAGACGTCCAGAAAAATTTAACAAAAGTAACAATTTTCAAAATAAATTTCTCCTGAAACCAAATTTAGTTACCGTTAGCAAGTCTCTTTAGTAAAAGTTCAAATCAATAAGTTAAATTTATTTAAATTATTTAATATTTAACATAATCTAGCCGTTTTCGAAATACCTGTGTAATTGGACAATTATACATTACTCGATAAATGAAAGTCAATTTTCCGATATCATTGAAATTAAACGGTCATATTGTCGATTGAAATTAAAATAAATTCCCTTTTGGAAAAATTCTTAACAACAATTATTCCATATTTAATTAAAATTGGGACATTATACAATGGGATAGTTACATAATCTAATTTAAAGGCGGAAGACAGTATTTCTGCAAAATACAATCCAAAAAATTAAGAAAGAAATTAAAGATAAATTGGTGAGTCATATGAAATTTGACAATAAGGTTATTATTAGAATGTTTCAAGATTTGCGGTGGAAACACATTTCATTAAGATTTGTTTTACATTTTACTAACTAATGAAATGTGTACGAAAATATTCATTTACTTCCTGGATAACTTTCAAGCACTTCTGCAATGATTTCCTGAAAAATTTTGACACACATAATGAAAGCTTCTCATTTTACTTTCGAGGCAGTAAACAAAATTCAAAGTAGTAGACATTTTCATCAAGAGAAACCAGTGAACATCAAAATGCTATCGGAAATGGCACAAACTCGCTATTATCATAGTTTGTTTCCATTGATTTTATAATTTAAGACAGTAAAATAAATTTCTTGTTTTATTTTATCCGTCTAAAATAAAGTTAAAGATATAATTGTGATTTCAAAATTTTAAACACGCGTAGAATGAACAAATGAACATAATACATTCAGTATTTATTAAAAAAATACATTCATTATTTATTAAGAGTTTGTAGAACTGGTACCTATGAAAAGAACAACAATCTTTGAGAGCTTGATAAATTAGATGTTGATTGGGTAAAGCTAGTGAATTTAACAACAGATAGAGCATCGCAAATGGTTGTTAGAAACGCTGAAGTGGCAATAAAACTAAAGGAAAAACTGTTATCTGTGAATCCAAATTAGAAATTTTATAATTTACATTGCATTATACACAGAGAAATAAAGTGCAGCAAAATATTAAAAATGGATCATGTTATGGGCGTCGATATAAAGGCAGTGAATTTCATTAGAGCGCGAGGCCTAAACCAAATGCAGCTCAACTGCTTTTTTGGATGAATCCAATATAACAGCTGGGTTGCTGCCATATCACAATGATGTTCGCTGTTTAAGTCGGGGAGTTGTACTCAAGCGATTTTATGAACTGAGCAGAGAAATACCAATGTTCATGGAACTGGAAGACAGTGAAGTGCATGAACTTAAAGATAATAAATGGATTCAAGATCTTGCTTTCATGTTGGATATTACCGGACACTTAAATTTTCTGAATACAAAAATGCAAGGGCGCAATAAATTGGTAACAGAGCTTTATGACTCCATTCGTACCTTTAAGATGACATTACAGGTTTTTGAAAGGCAGCTAAAAGAGAGTAATCTTGCATACTTTCCCGCCTTGAAGTCCTTACAAGGCACAACTGAACTTTCAGGTGAAATTAACACATAAACTTACGGCATATATATCTCCAACTTAAGGAATGAGTTCCAAGAACGATTTGCCGACTTTAAATACCTTGAAAAGGACATTGCCATTTTTAGAATCCGTTCTCGGTTAATGTTAATGAGGCACCAGATCTACTTCAGCAAGAATTAATTGAGCTGCAGTGCGCTTCTGTTTCGAGGAACAAATTTTCGGACACATTTTATATGTTGGACCAAATTATTCTATGATTAAATGTTTAGCTTAAAAGATAATAACCATGTTCGGAAGTACATACGTATGTGAACAGCATTTTTCTGTAATGAACATAAACAAAACTCGACTGCTCGAAACTTTCTATCATTGGTGCGAAACTTTGATGAACTTGTTAATAGCAAGAGGTGTCAAGTGTCTGGAAGCACAGTAGCAGGTAGTAATGAAATTATAAATAAGAATATATACATCCGATAACTTGAGTAAATTAATTTTCTCTCTCTTTTTCTTAAAAAATTTTTTTTCAATAATATTTAAAAATATTTGAATTTAATAATTAACATTTTTCATATTCTTTTTGATTCACTTCAGGGTTCTGTGAAAAAGTTTCGTGTTTTGTCTCAATTCTGTAATTCTATAATTTTGCACTTTGCTTTTTTAAATCAATTGGTTATAAAACTAAAATATAACAAGTTAACTGTAAAGGAATGTGGAAATGTCACATTTATGCTAATTTTCTTTTCAATAATTTAAATCAATCTTGACATTTTTCTTCTCTATTAATTATTCGTCATACTATAAATTTTATAATATAAAAATCACTTCATATCGCATAAATACTCCTAATTAGTTATAAATAAAATAGTCTAATTTAAACGTTTATTGCCTGAACATGATATGAACATAATCTCTAGTGAAATAGTAATAGAAACTAAAATAATTTAAGCAAATATAAATATTGTATTATTTTTATCTTTATAAATAATTAATAATAACCGTTTTAATTGTTATAAAATAAAATGCAAATTTATTGATATAATATATACCAAGGGTGGGCACGCATGAGTTCAATGAGAGACATTTTCCGAAAATTTATTTTTTAAAGAGCCACCATAGTGAACTACATATTTTTTTTTATTTCATTAATTTGATTAAAAAAGACTTAAACGCTATTAAAAACAATTATTTCAAAATTTAAGTAACAAACATAAAATATAATAAAAATCCATTAATAAAAAGTAATAAAATTTCTTGAATTAACGAAGACTTTTGGTCAAATCTTTGAAATTTGGTGTATACTTTGTTAAAGCTGTTCGCAGCAATTCTGTAAGATGCTGATTGGTCAACTATGAACGATATTTCGACTTCACGAACTTCATTGTGGAGTACAAAGATTCACAACAATATGTTGTACCAAAAATTGAAATTAGACGGCAAGCAGCTTGTTTTAAGTGTGGATATTTTGCCTCTGGTACGAGTTTCCAAAATTCAATTATAGAAGTAACTTTATGGTGCATTTGCAAAGCCTGGTCCTCTTTCATATCACAAAGCTTGTACTGTTTATAATAATAATAATAATAATAATAATAATAATAATAATAATAATAATAATAATAATAATAATAATAATAATAATAATAATAATAATAATAATAATAATAATAATAATAATAATAATAATAATAATAATAATAATAATAATAATAATAATAATAATAATAATAATAATAATAATAATAATAATAATAATAATAATAATAATAAAAATAATAATAATAAAGTGAACCCTGCAACTGCGCGGTAGATACGTTCAAAACAACGCGCAAACCGAACCCGCACACTGTGAACCCGATTTTATATGTAATTATTGGGTTAGGGTCCAGATATTAGAATTTTCACAATTTTAATAAGTCTTAATTTCTTTGATTCTTTTTACTTTCACTGCTCAATTCAATCATTATACTTCAAGAATTTTTAAATAAAATTAATTTTTATGTTTTCTTTGCTGAATAAGTGTTATTTTTATTTCCCTGACTGGAAACACATTTTATCGTAAACAATTGTTTTTTTGTTAAAATATATTAAATATTCATAATGCTTAATGAAAATACCATGAAATAATAAATACCTAATACAATGCACATTCAAAAGATACGATAAATTCTAATAATTAAAACATCAAGAATTTACCCACCATTCCGATATCTATTTAAGATACTTTACAAGATAATTCAGTAATGAATACTAATTTAAAATAATATCAAATTATGCTGTTTTTTAATTCGATAGGTGACAAGTTCGGAAATGCTGTACATCTATTCGAAAGAGATTGTAGTGTTCAAAGGAGACATCAGAAAATTGTTGAAATCGCCCCAGCTCCAAATTTAGCAGCCTCCATAAGAGATAAAATGTTGTTAGATGCCGTTAAATTAGCAAAATTTGTTGGGTAATTGTTATTTATTTTCAAATCACGATAAAATATCTTGTTATTTTCCAGTTCAATGTATTTATCACATATTTTTTAGAAATTCAATCAAAACTTTTTATTAAACACGAGTGCACTTTTAAAAATAGTTACAATTTATGAGCTCAGTAATTTGAACTTAACACTTTGCAATTTGATCTGTGCCAGTTTTTTAATGAAAATTTTAAATGCAGATAGACATTTGAGTGTATTGAGATCATTAGATATTAACCCCTATCATTTTACTGTTAGAAACTTTATATATTTTTAAAACAATCATCAGAAAGTGTGTATTCGTCAAAACATAAATATTAACATTCTATTATAAATTTAATTATACAATTTTGATTTATAATTGGTGATAAATTAAGAGGTTGAAATTTTTCAAAATTAAGTTTAACTTTCATTTAATGTAAATACATCAAATTTTAATCATTAAGGTAAACTGAGAAAATCTTGTAATTTACGAAAAACCATTTCAATTAAAAAAATGTACACTTTTTCGGATACATTTACCTTTATAATAACTAAGGTATAAAGGAAATGTTAATTATACAAATTTATGTGAGAATAAAAAAATAATGTAGGTCACTGAAAACAAGCATGCCACCATATTACACTCTTTTTAAAGTGTTAATTTTAATAATTTTAATTAAATATAAAGTCCATTAGACATTGTATATGCTTGGAATTATTTCTCATTATTGGTTTGCTTACTTGTTTGTTCGGTACTTCCGTGTTATCTTACTCCCAAAAATTAAATTATCAAATACAATTAAAATAACAATATAAAAAATGAGAGAATACATTATTGATGACGTTATTGAACATTATTGAACACGAATTTATTAAGGCTATCTGTGATTTATGTGATTATGTGAGTTTATGTGGCGCAAACGTGTTCTAAGCAACAGTGCCGATGTGTTCGACACTATTTTCAACGACATTGTGGTTTTCTGGCCACCTGGATGACCATTTACAAACTCTTTACAAACATTTGCTGAGTTTGTAACTGTGATTTAGAAAATAAATATAATAATTATATGTGTTCTTTTTTAATTTAATTTTTGGGGGTAAGATAACACGGAAGTACCGTTTGTTCTTGTCGAGTATTTTAAATTCAGGTATTCATGAGATAGATATTGGGGATGGTTACCATTGTCAAAATCTAATAAATTAAAGATATTGGTGGTAGAAATTGTTTCTTACAAATACTTAGCGTCTTAGTTGAAAAGAAATTATAAGCTGAAGCAGGCGCACTCCATATTTCTTAGATTCAACTTCTTCAATTTAAAATACGAAATATATTTTGTTGTTTTGATATGAAATAAGTCAGCATTTAATGTACCGTATTATTGATTAATTATTATTGGTCCAATTATTGAGCAGTGCCTTAAGGACATATACTGTATGGAAACCTCTGTTTCCCGAATGATGTACTGTTTTTATCTTTTGTAATGACATTTATTTGTTTACCACTCTTAAAATTCAAAAATCTCCATTTTTTAAGATCACTGATGTAAATAAATATTTTAATAATTATTTTACTATATATGAATTTTATTATAAATAAAAGAAAATCTATTTATTCTAAAATCTGTGTTTATAAAGTATTTGATTATATTTTTTTCTTTTAAAAATGTAGATGACTTTTTCATTATCAAAAAAATTCCATTTTGAAATGTCAGATTAAATTGATTATTTTAAATGAGTTATAAATAGAGATTTTTATATGAATTTATTTATTTTAGATATGAAAATGCCGGGACTGTTGAGTTTTTGTACGACCAAGTAACAGATAGACATTATTTTATCGAAGTAAATGCTAGACTTCAAGTTGAACACACGGTGACAGAAGATGTTACTGGGTAAGATTTGCGTTATCATCAAATGTCTATTAATAACTAATTTATAAATTATACTTAAAATTACTGTCATTGGCATTATTTTTTTAAATTTAGTAAAATATAAATAATTCATATAATGTATATTATTATTATTATTATTATTATTATTATTATTATAATTATTATTATTATTATTATTATTATTATTATTATTATTATTATTATTATTATTATTATAATTATTATTATTATTATTATTATTATTATTATTATTATTATTATTATTATTATTATTATTATTATTATTATTATTATTATTATTATTAAATTATTATTAATTCTGAAAATAAATATGCAAAATGCTGTCAACATGTGTGCTTTGAATGTTTGTAAACAGTTTCGGTGGTAAATTGCGTGCGTATGCATTGTTGGTTTCAAATGTATTAAATTATTTAGTTTAATTTCTATTTAAAAATTAACATTTATAAATTGTTAAAATTAAAATTATTAAGTTATAAAAAATATTTTAGAAAATTTTAAATATATTTTTTAAAAATAGTCTAAACTGAAAATTAATTTATTATTCAAATAGATTTTAATGAATAAAATTTGTGTTATTTGTTTATTAAATCTATAACATCCTTAATTTTTTCTATTCTACCAGATGATGGCAAGAAAGCTGTTTAAAAAATGCTATTTGAGTTGAGCTATCTTATAATAATAGCACCAAAAAGCTTTTTTTGTCATTTAATTGTTTAATAATAATAATTATAATTTAGTTTTTTTTAATTTAAAATGAATAATAATAAAAATAGCTTTTATAAAAAATTGTTATTTGTCTAATATTATCCAGGGTCGATTTAGTTCGATCTCAAATTTTGATAGCTGAAGGTAAAAGTTTACCAGAGCTTGGTCTTACCCAAGAAGAAATAAGAACAATTGGATATGCAATCCAATGTCGAATTACAACAGAAGATCCCGCTCGTGATTTCCAACCAGATTCTGGTAGATTGGAGGTTATTGTTCAAAGAAAATGATGTTACCTTTTTCATTTTAAGGTTTTTCGTAGTGGAGAAGGTATGGGTATACGTCTAGATTCTGCAAGCGCTTTTGCCGGAGCAATTATTTCACCGTATTATGATTCACTTTTAATAAAAGTTATAGCTCATGCAACCAATTTTCGATTGGCTTGTGCAAAAATGTTGCGATCACTTAGAGAATTTAGAGTGAGAGGTGTAAAGGTAATTATTTTACTTTGCCGATAAATGAAAGAATTTTTGATGAAAAGTTTAAAGTAAAAAATCTTCAACGTTAATGGTATATTTTGCCATCATACATTTTTTAGTTGATATCTATATATTCGTAAAAATTTTGAATTAAATAAAATCATAAATTAAACACATACGAACAGAGAATTAAACCTTATCCAGATAATTTTCCCTAACAGCTAGTAACGTATAAAACTTCAATACTATAATCTCAAGTCGAAAATTATTCTGCTTCTGGATTGTTTGAAACTAGTTTAAGTAAACTCTTTATTTTAAGTAATCTCTAAGGAAATATAGAAACTGTCAAATCGAGCTATTTTAATTTCTGTACCACATAAAATTAATTTATTTCATCCAAGATTTATTTCCGAATATCGAAGCAAAATTAAAACTCAATTTGTTACTCGTGGAAATTTATTTAAATATTCGGAAACATCTTTAGATACAGAAACTGTTTCGAGTCATCTACAAGGCAAATTTTCTTTTTGCTTATTTTATCAGCATAAAAATGTAACGAATGCTAACAATTGACAACAATTAGCAATATTGTCGATTTTACTAAATAAAGACAATTTAATAATATCTATAATATCTTTTACATTATTCGACAACAGTATTTCTTTAATTTTTTCTTTTGTCTTTCCATAATAAATAATTTCCGAAAAAGGCATCAAACAATTATTAATTAAAGTTTTAGCATTTGTATGCAGCTTTTTTATTTTTGCAATATTATAACAAAGATTTCATAATGGAAAGCAATATGTTGAAATTTTTATTTCTAATTTTGTTCTGGACAGTGTTAACATTTTCTTAAAGTTTTTTTGATTTTAGATTTGAGTTGCAAAAATAATATTGCAGATGACACTGTTGTTTTTCTGTACTTTTGGCATCTTTGAAACAAGAAATTTCGTATTAAACGTAATCAGCATTTCCATTTCTAATGTTGAACATGGAGAATATGAAATAATAATAAAAGCTATTTAATTCGACTTTCAATTTGCCGCGCAATTTTCTTTTATGCAAGAGGATATATGATTTTATGGTCCTCAATACGAGTGTTTTTTGTGGGTTTAAAACCCTAAAAATGTTTTCTTCAATATCTGTTAGGAAACTCTGATCTAGTATGTTAGGTGGTCTACATCGGTTATTGATATATTTATGAATTATTCATTATAAATTATTCACTATAAATTACTGTGAACTCTATTATGTGGGCTGTTCAATGTCATAATTATTATGAATATCTGTGATTTTTGTTTTTCTTTGAGAATATTAACGATTTTTGAACATCAGTACTAATTTTCCGTAGACATATTTTCATTTTCGATGTATTCTAATAAATTGTCAACGGAAATCACAGTCATGTTATAAGGTATTTTTTAGCTTCTTCTCATCCTTTTCTTCTTCGGGTTGATTGACATTAGAAACGATTTCTTCATCACTCATAAATTATCTTTTGAATAACATTCCAACCACTCCTCACAATGTATTCAATATAGAATTTATCAGCGGTTCTAAGTTTTGAAAAACCGTTCATATATGGATAATCGGCATCCAGATAATAAAGAGAACACTGTAGATAATATCGTAAATGTTATATATTAATGTAAAAATTAATAAAACTAATTTTAACTTAGATAAAGATCAAATAAATTATTTTAGACAAATATTCCATTTCTTTTCAATGTCCTAGAAAACGAGAGATTTTTAAATGGAAGCGTCGATACGTATTTTATTGATGAACATCCGAATCTCTTTCAGTTTAAAAAATCTCAAAATCGAGCTCAGAAATTGCTGAAATATTTAGGTTAGATAGTAATGTTTTTTTGATATTGCACGATTCCTTAAAATTCGATGTGTCATATAACCATAATCTTTTGTGGATAATTTGCAACAGTAAATAAAATAACTTAGTTATCAATAAATTTATAAACGTTCAATATGTGTAAATTCATTCTTTAAAGATTAATTATAAAAATGTTTTCATTTCTAAATAATCATTACTCATTTCGCACTTGATAACTCTTAAAAAGGTAGCTAACATAAAATATGACTAATAACGACTTACGTTTTCAATTACCATTTAAAACTGGTTATACGAAACATAGTGAGAGAAATTAAATATAAATTATACAAAAAAACACTATGCAGTCAGCGGTGCGTTTGCGCATATGCGTAATAGTCATTCACCCAAACGAATGAAATGAAAAAAAATTAATTATAAAAAATAACACTTAAATTTTGACTATTTTAAATATAAACTATATTTTACATTTCTACACTTTAGCATTCACATAACAGTTTATTATTGTTAATTATAATTGTCTCTACCCATTTATGATAATAATTCATTTTATGCAAAACAATTTGAATTTGTCGAATTAGTTAGTCGCAATGACTGTCTGCTATGCACTACGTATTGAAAGTTTTAGTTTGATGATTCCGTCATTTTTAGTGTTAAAACTTCGTGGATTTTTCTAAAGCTTTTTGCACATAAGCAGTACAACATCTAAATTTTAAAAAGATCCAAAAATTATTTCTGTAAACGCGCCACTGTATGCAGCATTGAGTTTAGTGACGTAACTACGATTTTTGGAATTCATTAAGCCAGCTGAAATATTTAAGATGAATGAAAAGCTTTACGAAATAATGTAGGAAAAATGTATTTATCCTAATTTAAAATTAAATTAATTAAATAAAAGTTGAAAAATGCAATTGTATATGTTACAGTGAATTTGTATTACCAGTGAGAATATATTTTCACCGGTGAAAATATATTTTCGCTAAGCCGGTCAGTGAAATGTATATCTAACAATGAAGATGCAAATTCACTGGTTACATTTAGTGAGTTTCTATTCATTGATGTGTCGCCCATCTTTCATCTAGCTGTGAAGTGTTTTTAAAAGTTTTTTTAATTTTTCTAAATATGCAATTATATTTAATGTGTAAGTTCAAAATAAATGTTCGGATATGAATTCACTGAAACGTTAGTGAAAATATATTCTCACTGGTAATACAAATTCACTGTAACATATATACACAATGAAATTACAGCATAATTTATCTTTTAAAATTTAAAATGACAAAAATGAAATTACAATTTTGAAGTGTTTAAATCAGATCAAATTCGTTCTTCTGGCATCGTTATTTTTTTATAATCATTATTCCAATTTGCTAAATGTTTTTAAAGGAAACTGTGATGACTGGTTAAGTGAAAAAATGCAATAAGTATGAAAATTCCTTCTTCAAAGAGTTTTAATTTTTAATTAATGTACCAGGAGATTTATTAATAGTCATTTCTGTGTTATATCATTCATATTTCAATATATGGAAACTGTTGATTGTGAGGGAAAAAATTTGAAATACGTTTGTGAGTGTTTTGTATTTTTAAAGTTAATAATTTTCCATAGATTTCAAAATGTCCCTTGGTTCTAAAATTTCATTTATTTCCATCGTTAGTATTTGGATGTCATATTTATCAAGAAATAGAAATATCGCTTGTATTTAATTTGGCAAGTTGTCAAAATAATTGAGCTACGTCGAAATCTAAAGTTTTTCTATAGCATTCAAAAACGGTTATTTTAAAAATAAACAATCATACAAACAAAAGACTGTAGATTGAAAAAAATAGAAAATTGATATTATTAAACACTATATCATAAGTATTTCAGCATCTCTCTAATTACATCTTTAAAATTTACTTTTAATAGAAATAAACTCAAAATCAAGACTCATTCCCATGTTCAAATGATAAAATTTAAACTTCGAAAACCGACTATTATTAATGTTTATTTGAAAAATATATAAAGTAATGAGAAAAATTTAGTTTATCATCGTTAAGTTTGAATTGTTTATTTGGTTGTGAAATTAATTAATTAATTTTTTATTATTTCAAATCTGATTGAATAATAGTTTAAATAAATAAAATTCATTCGAAATTATTTAATTTATTTTTTACTATTTTTAATTTGATTGGATAGTGATTTAAATAAATAAAATTCTTTAAAAATTGTGAAATGAATTAATTTATTTTTTACTATTTCAAAACTAAAAATATATTATTAATGATTTAAATTAAATTCATTTGGAATTGGAAAATTATTGTAATTAATTTTTATTATTTCAAATTTTATTGATAAAAATTTAAATAAATTAAATTTATTTGAAATTGTAGTATTATTTAAATTAATTTTTATTATTTCAAATTTTATTGGATAAAAATTTAAATAAATTAAATTTATTTGAAATTGTAGAATTATTTAAATTAGTTTTTATTATTTTCAATTTGATTGGATAATAATTTAAATAAATATAATTTATTTAAAATTGAATTATTTAAAAATTAAAATTAAAAGTAAATTGTCAGAAAATTCATTGTCACACTAACTGCTTAAAATTGAATACAAATGTGATCTTTCGAATTATACATTTTGACTAATTAATCTAAATCTACTATATTATAAAAATTATTTCAATTATTTCATTTAAGATAAAGCAATAACATAATTATCAAGATACTTTTTATTAAGATGAACATTTCAGATTGTTTTTTAGATATGATAGTAGAAATAAATAAAAGTAACTACTGTATTAACTAGAGCCCCTTATTTATAAAAAACATATTTTAATATAATTTAAATATAATTATGAAATTTTAATATAAAAATAATGAAATTAATTAATTCGATTAGTAAATTTATATGAATTCTTGTAATAATTATTGATTTTTATTATTTCAATATTTTTCAATTCATTAAAATTGATTAATTTTAGGTACGATAATGGTAAATGGGCCGACGACTGTGCTTGCTACAGATTTGAGACCGTCTTTAATAGACCCAAAAATTCCTGAAACTCCAATTAGTAAGACCTTTTTTTCATTAAATTGATTAATAAGCAAACGTTCTTGTATTTCAAGCTATCCATAAACATTTACGTGTTGAGTTATTATTAGAATTTAAAAAATTTAGACATTAACGTTTAGTAAAATTTATTGAAATTTTACAAATGAGTTTACAAATATTTACAATATTTAGAAAATTATTTATTATCAAGTATTTCATTAGAATATTTAGAAAACAATGAAAATTATTGAAAATTATTGAAAAATAAAAAATAAAATATTGTAAAATGTTTATTGGATAAAATAGTTGGAATTTTTATTACCTGGTATGTTGAAAATTAAATATTGTTGACATTTAGAATACTTCTCGAATTTATTTTAATAATATTGAATTATATTTTAAAAAATTATTTTAGAAATTTTATTATGGAAGGCTTGAATGTAATAGAAATAAATAAAAGTATTAACTTGAGCCCCTTATTTATAAAAAAAATTAAAGAAACATTTTAAGACCCCTTATTCTATGTCTAATCATTCATAAAAATACCCGACAATCGAAATGTTCGAATATAACACGATTTCTGTATTTTAATGACATTTCCGGAGAAAAAATTTCGTCTTAATAATCAGGCTAATACAGAACTTTTGTGATTTATAAAAATCAAATCTTTTTAAAGATAACTTAAACATTCCAAAAATAGTTTTTGCTAAATAACCCTTTGTAAACTTAAAAATAAATACCAAAATTTCGGTCTAGCTGTAATTTTTGTGTACAAAATAAAGGTCATATTTATAATTTGGAATTATCGTATTTCTGTGACAAAGATTTATGATTTTTATAATATCCAAATATCAATTTCCTGGTGAATGATAAATTAGTGCTGTTTTTGTTGAATTTCAAATATATCACAAATCACTACTAGTATAATTATTGTTAAACAAGTAAATGATAAAATAACTTTTTTGCTGCAAGTATGTATTAAATGAAAAATATTCAGAAAATTAGATAATCCTTTTTCAATTTCTCGAAATTTAGATGTTTCAATTTTCTGCCATGACATTAGTTTAAAATTTTGCTTAAATAAAATAAAAAAATTTTAAAATTTAAAATCAAAATTTAGTCATTAAATTTTATATATTTTATTCTTTTTAAAAATAAATTAAAAATAATAACTTTTTAAATGTAGTAACTTCTAGGCTAGGAGTTCTTAACTTTTATTATTTAAAAAAATTAAAAACCTAAAATTATTTTAAAAGCATCTATGAAAAAACTCAGGTGATTTCACTGATTTCTCCTTTAGTGTTAATTTTTCAATATTTATCTATGATAAGAATTATCTCTTGAAATCTGAGGTTTCAGAGTGTTACAACTAGCTAAGATGTTAATTAAAATATTTTTTTCTTCTTCGTTGTTTGATATTGTTGAAGATGTCTATTTACCAATGATTTTATAGCTGGAAAGTAGTCTGACACTTGGAATCTATTTGAATATCGCTTTAAAATTTTATTTTCTTCAGTTAGTCATCCTAAAAATCCAAACATTTTATTTAATTTTTTGAAAATCCATAAAATTTCGCAAATACACAGCCAAAGTTTTATCTTTATATTTTGCCCTGAAAATACCCGAATGTAATTATACATTTGTACACGTTTAACGCTAATAATTTTCTACATAGAAAAGGTTAAACAAGAATATAACTTTCTATTTATGATTAAAAGTTTCTAGCTAATATTTAATTACTGATTAATTTGTTTGTAAATGATGATTAAATTACGCGAAAGACCCTGTAAGAATAGTAAAAAGAGTAGTGAATGAAGCCTTTTAGATTCCCATGGGTAACATTGAGGCCGTTTATATGGTGCCAGTGAGTCATGCAATTGTTGGTAATTTCATGTTTTTATTTCCCTAATTACATTCGTTCATGATATATATTATTTGCGGCCTTTTTATCTCATTGAACCACCAGGAATTGATTTCTGTTGCTTTCATGGTTTCAAGAAAACCCCACCGCACCGTTTTTATTGATTTAGTCTCGTTCTTATTTGATCATTTAATTCCAGGTTTCCTTGAAAAATGGATTAACTAACATTTAAATATAATGAAATGACAATTATTTAAATATGTGGCGGCAATATTTGGCGGAGAAATTATGTGACATTTGACAGCTCAATATAAAATATTGAATATTTGTAATTCTGATCATGTCACATCGTCAGCTATCCTGGATTTTTAATGTAAATTATGTCATATTAATTTTGACTGAATAGTAAATCAGTGGATTGATCACGTTTATTATTATTTATAATTATGTGCTATTGTGGTCTCAAAATAAGGGATACTTTTCGAAAATAAAAATAAATATTTTCCAACATTTATAGAAAATAAATTATATGATACTATTAGTAGATAATTATATGAGAAATAAAAAGTAAATGGAATAAAAAATATTTTTAAAGATAAACAATTACTTTTAATTGTGAAATATATTCCATTTCAAAATGACAACAACGCCACAGCTTGATCATGTTGCAGTTATATTTCACTCGAATATGAGAAATTGCTCAGAAAATTCGGAATTCATCAAATCCGTGTTGTTAATAATAGTAAATGGCGATTCGATACATCAAAATCTGGCGACAAATATAATGTCCATTGTTATTTCAAACAACTTCACAAGTTGAGAGATGAAATTTGAAACAATTGTTCAGTGTTGGTCAATAGGAAAGAAATACCAGACTACATATATCTTTTAAAAACAATTGAGAAAAAATTGATTTGGGTTGGGAAATATTTCAGCCAAAATACTCTCTTGATTATGACCATTAGCTGTAGAATTCCATAAAATAATTATTACCAAGATTTTGAGGATGTTCAAAAGTTAGTAAATGATTTTTCGTAATCAAATACCATACTTTCTTCTCCAGGAGAATAGATGGAAAGCAAGTAGTGGGGATATATCCCTAACGACCACAGGCCTCCCACTGTTTTCATCTTTTATGGCCATTTTGCCCCTAAAAACGCACAAAAAAACGCTAAAAACCCTTAAAAACGCACATTTTTTATTTTCCTCTATTTCGCAAGATTTAAAAAATATGGAATTAATGCAACAAAACCGAAAAAAAACACCGATAAAGCTATGAAAAACGTAAATCAGCCTGCGGTCGTTAGGGATATATCCCCACTACTTGCAGGTCTACAGGTCTCGGGTCTCGGTGATTGTTGTCTCGCAATCCTGCGGTCTCGGTGAATACAGGTCTTGGTGAATACAGGTCTTGGTAATATAAAAATAAAAAAATAAAAATAAAAAAATAAAAAAATAAAAAATAAAAAAATAAAAATCTAAAAATAGAAAACATAGGATCCAATAAAAAAATTTATTCTAAAAATGAACTGTAATATTTGCAATAAAGTTTTTAAAAATAAAACAGGATTAATGTCCCACTGTAAGTCGAAGGCTCACTTACTAAAAGAAAATAATCTTAATGACACAAATTCTAAACTCTGTCCTAAATGTAAAGGAAGATATCTGCATTCAGGATATAATAAACATTTTGAAAATTGTATCGGAAAACTTAGAGAAGTATTTACATGCCCTCATTGCAACTTTTCAACAAAATGAATTTCTACTATTTAAAACATTTAAAAGAACACATAAAAGAAACTAATGAAAGACATTCTGAAGGGCATTCTGACGACGACGAGGAAGAATGTCATTCAGAAGGAGAACCTGATCATCTTGAAAGAGAAAAATACAACTGGGACAATTTTAATCACATAGATGAATTTAAATTAAAAATTAATGGACCTGCAACCCCTGGAGAATACATAAAGAGAAATAAAAAAAATATAAAAGATTCTTTCTGTGAAGCTTTAAAAAATTATAAAGCATCAAGGTATAATGTTATAAAATATAAAATCACAATAAAAGCAAAATACTGGAGAGGACCGGTAGGCCAAGGACCAGAAAACACAATTCCTTTAGATGTTGAAATCCCAATGCCTTTTAAATATTTATTTTCAACTAGAGGATTTAATAAAAGCATCAAAGAAATAATTCAAGCAGTAGAAGCAAAACAAGAAGAGGTTGAAAATGAATTAGGAGATTCAAACTTAGTATTTCATAGCTTCCAATCTTTAGTAATTGATTACTGGAGGGGATTACCACCTAATCCTAAATCCTATATTCCTACACCCTTTAAATCTAGAAATGTTATAAACGTACAGAATAAGGATAACAAATGTTTCATGTGGTCAATACTTGCACATTTACATCCTCAAGCTGAAAACCCTCAAAGAGTTTCAAAATACAAAGAATATGAAAATGAATTAATATTCCCCAAGGGATTCACGCATCCAATGAAACTAGAAGACATTCCAGAATTTGAAAGACTAAATAATCTTAAACTTAATATTTATGAACATGTTAAAGGATGGGGACATGGATACAGAGATATTATTCCAATTTATATTTCTGACTATGAGATACAGGGCCTAGGAGACAGGGAGATATATCTTTTAATCTTGGAACATGAAAATAATCAACATTATATTTTAATAAAAAACTTTCAAGCCTTTACATCTCCAGAGAATCCAACTTGTGGAGGCGGAACATGTAAAAGATGTCTTCATTATTCAACAACTAAAAACTCCATGATTAAGCATGCAAGATTTTGTGAAAAGGATTCACCAGCTTTAATTAGAATGCCTACAGATCCCAGGATGCATTTTAAAAACTTTTCAAATTTACTACAAACAGTAGGAGTTGTCTACGGAGACTTTGAATCTATAAATCATAAACAAGATCTAGTTATGCAATATTTAAAAATAATAGAAAAATATAAACTCATGGATGCATGGAAAGCCTCTAAACAGATGGAGAAGCCAACAAGGTTAAAGGCCTTTCTAAGAAAAAATAATAAACCTAATAGTGTTAAAAAAACTAAACAATTACCATCTGCCTATAAATTATTATTTAAAAGTAATTATCCTGAACTCATAGAATCTAGAGAATATGCATTTCAAGGAACCTCAGAAGATGTCTTGGATCATTTTACTACAAGTATAAATGATCTAGAACATGAAATATTTAAAGCATTAAAAACAAAGTATCCTCAAAATATTTCAGAGCAACAATTAGAAGAATATAAAAATACTTTCAACTGCTGGATGTGCAAACAAGGGTTTGGGGAATCCAATTCTGGAAGTCATTCTGATGGAGAATCCAATCCTGGAACTAACGATAAGGTTATAGATCACGATCATTTAAAAAAGGAAAATAATTATCGAGGAGCAGCCCATAAAAACTGCAATCTTAATTGTCATACTCCTAAATTTGTACCAGTTATATTTCATAATCTTTTTGGTTATGACCTACATCTATTTATAAAGCATCTAGCAGCAAATGCCAAAAACTCTTTCAAGGTTATAGGACTTACAAAGGAAAAATATAAATCAGTTGAATATGGGAAATTAAAATTTATAGATTCCTTAAACTTCCTACAAATGTCTTTAGATGGCATAGCAAAAACATTAAGGCCAGAAGACTTTAAAATCACTCGGGACTTTTTGGAAAAAAATAATATACCCCCGGAAGAATACTCGACATGCCTAGCAAAAGGAATCTATCCCTATGACTACGTTGATTCATTTGAAAAATTAAAGGAAACAAGTCTGCCAGAGAAAGAGGCCTTTTATTCACTACTTTCAAAATCTGGGATTACAGATCAGGAATATTCCCGAGCAAATAAAATGTTTCAGCTGTTTGACTGTAAAACCTTGGGAGATTATACAAGCACCTACCTGTCCCTAGATGTTTACATCCTAGCAGATTGCTTTGAAGAATTTACAAAGTCTTTTGTTCTTAAACCTTATAATTATATAACAGCTCCTTCCTTAGCTTGGGATACCATGTTATATACCATTTGGACTTCAGATCTTCCAGAATCTGATAAAATTATAGATCTTTTAACCGAGCAAGACATGTTTAATCAAATTAAAACAAACATTAGAGGAGGAGTATCCTCAGTAATGGGGAATAGGGAAATAAAAGCTAGAAATGCAATAACTAATAGTAGAATGCTTTCAAAGACCTCTGAGCCTTATAAAAAACTTAACAATGAGGAACTAGAAGAAGTATTAGAAGGAATGAAGAATCCTTTGTTTATACTTTATATAGATGCAACAGCTTTATATTCAGGAATTATGACTCAGTATTTACCAATGAGTGACTTTCGTGAAATATACTCCTCAGGCCTTGTGCACTCCGTAGAAGAAGAAGAATCCTTAAAGACTCTTATAAAAGAAATACGTGCAACCCCTAAAGATTCTCCAATAGGATACTTTATAGAATGTGACCTCGAATATCCTGAGGATATAAAATCAGGAACAAGACACTTCCCTTTAGCCCCTATAAGAAGAAAGATTAATATCCAAGAACTTTCATCCTGGCAAATCTCACAGGATAAACCGCCAACAACAAAGCTTCTTTGTGATCAAACAGATCGAGAATATTATCTCTGTCACTATAGACTCCTGCAGTTTTATCTTTCACAAGGAATGAAATTAAAAAAAGTTCATAGTGTTATAAGATTTAAACAGAGAGCATTCATGAAGACCTTTATCGAGGAGAACATTCGTTGTAGAAACATTGCAAAAAGACAAGGTAACCTTTTAAAAGACAATGGTTATAAACTTTTAAACAACTCAGTCTTTGGCAAGACCATGGAGAATATAGACAAGTATACTAATATAGAACTCTTGACAAATAGTGAAAAGGATATAGCCCGTTATAATCGCATGCTAGGAAAGCCTACATTTAAAAACGCACAGGTATTTTCTGAAAGTCTTACTGCAGTAGAACTACAAAATTTTGAGAAAACATATAATAAACCAATATTTATAGGCTTTGCAATTTTAGAACTTTCAAAATTGCAAATGTATGAAACATATTATAATGTCTTGCATCCCATATACGGAGCAAATATAGCAATGCATGCAATGGATACGGATTCAATGTTTTTAACCATAAGAACTGAGGACCTTGAAAGAGACATAGCTGAAAATCCTATACTTTCAAATTTAATAAATTCATCCGGAGAGTTATTTTCATTTAAAGATGAAAAACCAAATACTCCAATAGAAAATGGAATATTTATTCGTGCTAAACAATATTCATACGAAACATTTACAAATCCTAAATTTGAAGAGCATACATTTATATTTAAAACCCCAGAAACAGAAGAAAGCATTACACATAGATATCCTGTATTCCCGGGAGGATCAGAAGAAGAGAAACCTGTAAAGGATAACAGATGTAAAGGAATACAGAGATGCGTAGCCAGGAAACTTTCTCATCAAGATTATAAAGATTGTATAAAAGAAGGTCATAAAGATAAAATTGATGAAGTACATCAACTTAAAAGTGAAAAGCATGATATTTACTTGATAGAATCCCAAAAAGTATCATTATCAAATTATGATGACAAAAGATTTATCTTGTCTGACATGAAAACAACTCTCCCAATTGGAAATGATTTAATCCCTATAATAAAAAGTCTTGATAAAATAAATAAAGTCTATGATTTAAATCTTACTGATCTTGATATTTATAGAGTTGAGATCATTTATCCCCCAAGGATTGGCAGACCTTTATATTCTCAAGTTTTTAATCCTATATGTTTAGAACTTAAATATTTTAATACTGATCCTGAATATATAAAAGGTCTAAGTGATAAAGAATTTCAAGATCATAAAGAGGTTCTAAAAACTAATTTCGAAAAGTTAACATCAGATTCTATCAAATGATTTTTTTCTTTTAAAAATGTCAACAATTAATTTAAGAGTGACAACATCAACCTTTTGAAGGGCAATAAATTTTTTTATGTATGATTCTTTAGCCACTTCTCTCGTTTAATTTTTTTAGAATATTCATTAGTTATAACATTAGCACTTTTTAATCTATTAATATTATTTTTAATATCTTGTATTATTTGATTTGATTTCATTATTTCATCATCAGTTAAGATTCCATCTTCCAAAGCTTTTAATTGAAATAAAAATAATTTAGAGATTCCTAATTCTATTGATAAACAAACTTCACGATATAAACTTTTCTTTTTAGAAGTATAAGATAATGAAACTATTTCAGTCAAGAAACCATCAGCTACAGAAATACTTCCAAGTATTACAGGTGCTATTGTTAAAACTGGTAAAGTTATAGGTAAAATAACTGTTAATATTGCAGATGTAAATCCTAAAGAATAACCTATAATTTTTAAAACTGTATTCCCTTTATTCCATCTATTTTTAACCTTTTTATAATGCTTTAATAAATCTTGTAAATGTAAGGTTTCTGATTTAAATTCTTTTACTCTCATAATTTCAAATTCTGTGGGAGCCGAGGCCTTGGAACCTTTGTGACCTTCGGAATAATATCCTGATGATCTCAATTCTGGAGGGACCTCTGGGTAAATTTTTTCTTCTCTTACTTCTTCCATCTTTTGGACTTTGTCCATTTTAATAATTAAAAAAATAAGACTTTATTCTTCTGAGCACCATCTGGTACCAATACTCGGATATCAAAAGAAACTCTTGTTGAGAGGATATCTTTATACAATTCTCTCAATGCTTTACGAACTTCATCAACATCAACCTTTTTTTCATAAAATATTAAATCTATATATTGTACAAGTGAACTAGAAAAATGAATATTCTTACTTTTAACTTTATGTAGTCCATGTGAATGAGTATTAACATACCAATCTCCGTGTGGTAAATCATAACTAGTCATTATAACATCACCCTTTTCAAGCTTACTATTATAATCACATTTCACAAACCATTTCATTCTTTCATTATCATCATCAAACAAAAAGAAATAAGGATCAATAATCTTTACAACCATAAAAACACCCCATTCTTTACTGTTTGTTGTTATTAAACTTGGTTCTATAAAATGTTTATATGTATGGGGTAATAATGTTTTATTCTGTTCTAATTCAGCAGCTCTTTTTCTAATACTATGTGTGGTGTTAATGTGTGTTCCATGAGACTCTAAATTTGAAATTCTTTTATTAAATGATGTAATCATCTCATTTATTATATTATATATTGTATTAAATTTAGTATTCATAATTTGTTTATCTTTAGAATTTAATATGCTAGTATTTAACTTTACAACTTGTTCAGTTAACAGACTTTGTAACTTGTCAAATTTATCATTAAATCGTTGTTCGATATTATTAAGCTTTGATTCCATTGAATCAATTTTTGTTGTTAATGAACTTTCAATTCTTGTTGTTGTTAAATCAGTATATTTTTTAACACCATCTACATATTTCTTATTAACTGCATCAGCTTCATCAGTTGGAAAAGATAATTCTTTTATCTTGTGTCCATTTAAAATTAAATCACCCTTCATTGAATCACCTCTTTCATTAATATATTTATTTTCTGTTAAAGTTAATATTTCTTCTGTATTAAACCCTGTTTTTATTGTTCCACCACGTCTATTACATGGAATATAAGAACTCATTTATTAATAATTTAAAATGAATCTTCAAACCTGTTTCAAATGTAAATACATTGAAATCTCTTCTCCATTAAAATCAATCAATTCTCCTTCTTGATTAAGAATTTTAAAATTAATATCCATTATATATTTTCTACATAAAGGTAAATAATTTGGAGGATTCATTCTTTCAACTATTTTATATCCCATAGGAACTGTGTTTGAGGGAAAGGAATATAAAACATTTGTTTGTTTACCATTATTATAAGAACCAGTTATACAATCGCAATGAATATTTATTGTGTTTGTATTTATTATTTTTATAATATTTTCTGATGTTATTATTTTATCTTCTTTTATTGTTATATCCATAGGTTTAAATCCTAAAACTGTGTGAAAGAAACAATTATCTAAAAAACTAATTTTTATATTCTTCAAAGTCATTACACATTTTGAAGTTGGTATATCCATTTTAATTTTAATACCTTCATTTGTTTTTTTAGAAAGTATATTATTTAAATCTTTTATCTCATATGCCCCAGGTTCTATTGTTATAATTTCTGGTTTATGCCCATCACGAGTTTGAATAGTAAATTTATTATTATCTTTAGTTATATTAAAAATAGTATTATAAGCACAAAACCATAATAGCCCCAATTCATAATTTAAATTTTGATCTAATTTAATTGAATCTTGAAAGTTTATAGTAAAGTCTGATTCTTTTGAATTTATAGATAAAGTTCTTGAATATTTATCTGACATTATGTTTACCATTTTTTTTAAATTATCTTCCGGAGGGTTGTGAAGCTCCATTTCTTTAGTAGTAAATTCATATAGTAAAAATCCTTATAGTAAAAATCCTTATAGTAAAAATCCTTATAGTAGAGATTCTAGATCATTATAAATTTCTTGAATTATAGATTCAAAATCCTGCGTATGCCCCTTTCCCTCTCCCTTATTCAATCTATACAAAACATATAAACTTAAAATACCACATATTTTAGTATTCAAAGGTTGAACTTGTAAAGAGTTAAAAGTATAACCATTTGGGGAATCAATCGGAGAACCCCTCAAGAGATAATCTTCAACTTCTTTAGTAGGTTTAATCCCAAAAGAATCAAAGTAGATAGATTTCTTATATATACAAACCCAATGAGATCCTTTTTCATTTGAATTTTGATAATTGATTATTATATTCAGGGGACTCTCCAGACTTGATAATTCATCATTCATTAATATTTTAATTTTTAAATTTAAATAATTTGCATAATCTTTTAAATCAAAATTTGTTTTTGCATTTATTCCAAATGTTTTTAAAAAATCTAATATTGAAGGAGTCATTTTGTATTTTAAAACTTCGTATTTATAACTTCGTATACTTATTAAATTTATCTTTTGAAATTATTCCTTGTTTTAACAAATCTTTAGAAATCTTTAAAATATCAGAATCTAAATTATTATGTCCTGCTTTCCTTGCAGCTAATAGTTTTCTCAATTCAATAAAAAGATTGATGGGATCCAATCCCTCTCCCTCTGTAACAACATAACCCTTTTCATTTTTATTTAAATAATTCTTTAAATCTTGAATATATTTTGCTTTAGAACTAGCTCTTATTAATCTTATTAAATTTAAATATTTTTTAATTTCTTCAACATCATCTGAAGAATATCCACAAAGTAATCTATAAAAATCATCTGTAAATTCAAAGTCTAAATATTCATTATTATAAACATTTTGTGAATGAATACGTGATTTATTTTCTGAATTTGAATATAAAGTAAAGTTTTGTTTATTAATTGTTATTATTTGATATCCTTCAGTATTAGTATTAAATGTGGGTCTAATTGAAGGAGGTAAATCATCTCTAATTTTAGGATCAACTTTAAGAGGTTTTGTTTTTAAAAACATTTCTTCTTCTTCCACATTAGAAATTCTTCTGCGTTTTCTTTGATTTCTTTCAGGATGGTTTTCACTGGATTCTTTTTCTTTATCCTGCCACTCTAGTTCTTTTATTTTTTGTTTTTTATCTTCTAACTCTTTAAATTTTGCTTGCTCATTGAAATCTTCCAACTCTTTTATAGCTTTAATTGTTGGCCCCTGTTGTTGTGTTATTACCTCATTTAATATTATAGATTCAGCATGTTGAGTTGTATCTTTTTTATTATATTTATCTTGTTCTGATTGTAATTTTTTTAAAAGTGCTAATCTTTCTTCATATACCATTTTAATGGTATCAAAAATGGTATCATTTTGGTTCGAAGGCTTCAAGTATAATCCTTTACCATTTTTAGTTTTACAAAGGCATCCATTCTTTAAAGATTTACATATTTTTTTAAAATCTTCTTTATCTTTTGAAGATAAAGATTCAGATGTAGAAATTTGATTTTTTAAAAAATCATTTAAACCTCTACCTTTATAAGGATCAAGATAGAGACCCTTTCCAACGGACCCTCCCTGAGACTTTTGCCGACTCCCCTCATATGGATTAAGATAGAGACCCTTTCCAACGGACACTCCCCCTTTAGCTTGATCCTTCTTCATTAAATCGATTTCAGTTTGTAGTTTTTCTTTTTCAAGGTCTGTCTTTTGAGATTCTTTAGCTTTTTGAACTGTAGTTGCAATTCCTCCAGCTATTCCAGCAGCACCTGATAGTCCGGCAATGATTGCAGGTATTAAAGCAGCTAATGGAAGAATACCTCCCGATTTGGAGGAACTCCCTATATGTTCTTTAACTTGTTCTTTTACATGTTTTCCAATAAAATATTTTTTACCAGAGATTACTACTGATTGTTTTTTATTTGAATTTATTAATTCTTGCAAAGATTCCTCTGTAGGGTTTTGTGTTGTCATTTTATAATAAATAAAAATGGATACTTGGAAACCAATTTTAAATAGACATAAATCTAAATTTAATAATAAAGTATTTCCTGATAATTTTAGATGCTTAATTATTGGATCTTCTGGATGTGGAAAGAATGTTCTTCTTTTGAGGATGTTATTAGAAGATGGTTTTTTAGATTATAATAATTTAATCTTTTATTCTACAATCATTAACCAACCAGAATTACAACTTTTGAAATGTGGATTTGAAAATAAATTAACTAAAAAAGCTATAATTGATATTTTTAAAAATCAACATACATATCCTGAAGAAGTTTTTCAACCTTGTGATATGGTTGATTGGTACAAGGAAAAGATTTTAGAATCAGATATTAGTAATAAAAATGATTATATAGGGGATGGAATCCAGATCTTATTCTCTAATAAACCTGAAGATGTTTTACATTGTGATTTACTTCCTAAAGATAAAAAGAATCTAGTTATATTTGATGATGTTGTTAACATGAAAAATCAAGAGATTCAAAAGAGTTACTTTACACGAGGTAGACATAATAATTGTAATGTTATTTATATATCTCAAACATATTATGCTTTAGATAAAAACTCTATAAGAAATAATTCTAATTGTTTTATATTTTTTAAATTAGACAAGCGTGATAAGAATATGATTTATAATGATTTATTTTCAAATGTTGAACCTGATAAGAATATGTTTGATATGTTTGTTGATAATCATTGGAAAGAAAAATATAATTATATTTATTTGGATAGAGAAGAAGCTGAAATATGGAAAAGTTTGTTTTAGGGCTTGTCGACTTAAAAATCTGTTTTCTGTAGTTCATTATTATAAAATCTACCTAATATTTTTTCATTATTTAAATCGATGATACCATATGTTATTGGAGTTGTATGATGTATTTTATTTATAATAAAAATTTCATTTGTCCATTTTGCTGTGAATCCTTTTTCAAATTTATTTTTATATTTAAATATTCTTACTCGGTCACCAATTTTAAACTTTGGTTTTATAGGGGTTGTATCAACAATAACATCATTTTCAATATTTACCACTTTAATGGTTTCAGGATTTAAGGAAGCATTTAAAGGTGTTGATTTTATAGAACTATGTACATCATTATTATATTCATTTACAATCTTTTGTAACAATTCATTGTTCCATTTTTGTTTTCCAATAGCAGTAAAATATTTCCACATTTTATTTTTTAATGTTCTATTTAATCTTTCAACTACGACTGCTTTTCCTTCGTTTTCTGTTGAATATAATTTAATATCATTTTCATTTAAAAACTTTGTAAAAACTTTGTTATAAAATTCTGTTCCTTTATCACACCATAAATATTTTGGAATTCTTTGATGTTGTTCAAATATATTTTCAAATGCTTCTGTAATAGAATATCCTGTTTTATTTTCTAAACATCTTGCAAAAGCAAATCTTGTATATAAATCTATTACTGTTAAAATTATTTTATATTTTTCAGGGTCTGATGATTTGGTTGGCATAAAGACTAAATCTGCAGACCATGTTTGATCTTTTTCATGTACTTGAACTTTTAAATATTTTTATTTTTTCTAAATTCATGGTGTAATTCATTAGCATATTTTATTTCTGATTCTGTTGGGGTTTGTAAACTAGTCTTGGTTGTACTCTCGAGGGATCTTTCAACGTCTGCTTGTTCAATAATCCTTTTATTAGCAACATCTTTTGCTTTTCTAGGAAGTCCTGCTCCTATGAAAATCTTACCTTTCATTGCTAATTTAACTAGAGCTCTTTGAATCTTTTCCTTGCTTGATGGATTTTGTATATTATTTAAATCATGTATTAAATTCACATCAGCAACATGTCTATCTCTAAGATCTTCAGAGTTGTAAGCAATGTCATGTTTTAAAGCTGCTTGATCAATTCTATTTATTGGTTCTTCTCCTTGTTTAGGATTATTATTTTCATCTAATCTAATATCTAATCTTGTTCCTGGTCCAGTATAATTGTGACGGAATAAATGTCTTTCACCTGGATATTTTTCTGTAGTAAAAGGTTTTAATATTGTAGATGTTGTTTTTGAAGATTGTAGGTCGCCTCCTGTAATATCAACTCTCGTATGTTTTTTAGTTTTGAGATGACTTGCTTTGTGATGTCTTGCAACTTGAGAATTACAACTTTCACATTAGGGTGGAGTGAAAATGACCGAAAAAAAATTTTTTGACTTAGTAGACTTTGGATAGTTATAAAAACTTGCTATGAGGTCAAATGAAGTACTCTGTAAAGAAAAACAATAATTTAAATAATGTCTTGAGGTTCCACAACCAACTTTAAAATGTAACCATTGATAAGAAAACGATAATGTATTTGCTATCCGGTGTTCTTTTCATTACAAGGAATTGGCAACTTTTTGCTTCCACTAATACGTTATCGTTACTTACTGTTAACTAAAAGATCATTATTAGTTCACTTTTCTACGCATTCACACGCTGCACTTCCTGTTTCTAGAGTCAATTCAGACATGTAAGCCACCGCCGTGTTCATGAAATGTTGAACGTGTACCACAAGACGTTCATGAAATTGCTGAAGCCGTATAAATCTAGGAAGGACTCAGAACCATACAGAGAGAAAATATCGCAGTTTAAAGATGAATCGATTAAACTCTTTGACATTTGCTCCTGCAAGTGCTCTTGTATGTCTCAGTGTCACTGTGAGAAGTCAAGAAAGATACCCACAATTGAACGTGACTTTCTAGAAGATCAGCGGGGTTCACGCAGTATGATCATAGCTGGAGTTGATGAGGTTGAATCCAGTAGATTACAAAAGCGGTATATCCGTAAAGAGTCGACACAGAGGCAGATGTGTACCAAATCTGCCATTGATGACATCGGTGATAAACAGTCGGATGTCTGTGACGAGATTTCTGGAATGGAAGAGGAAATGGATACCGGCGATGATGACTCTGATGACGATTGTATAAGCCAAATTAAACAACAGCGAAAATTGAATGACAAGCAGATGAGAGTTAAGCTACCGTCGTTGGCTTTAGCGTGTGATCGACATGGCGTATCCGACAGGGCGGCAGCAGGAATCGCCAGTGCTGTTCTTCAAGATGTTGGAATAATCCACGAACATGATGTTTCTAAAGTGATTGACAGAAGTAAAGTGCGTCGAGAACGTTGTAATAAGCGTGGCGCATTATGTGCCGAAGTCAGTAACACAATCACTGGGTTATATTTTGACGGCAGAAAAGACAATACAATGACCCAAATTAAAGATGGCGATGGTAAATTTCATCGGAAAATAATAACTGAAGAACATATATCGATTATAGCCGAACCAGGAGCTACATATTTCGGTCACATTACACCAACTGCAGGGTCAAGCAAAGTTATCACGGCTGAGTTGATTGCATATTTGAATAAAAGAAATGTTGACACGAGTGGCATAAAAGCAATAGGTTGTGATGGGACAGCCACTAATACGGGCATTCGAGGAGGCATCATTCGATTACTTGAAGTGACGTTACACAGACCGCTACAGTGGTTCGTATGTCAGTTGCATGCAAACGAATTACCGTTAAGACATTTGTTTCAGTATCTTGATGGACCTACCAATGGTCCAAAAGGATTTTCTGGTCCCATTGGAAAGTCATTGTTGAATTGTGAGAAGCTTCCCATCGTTGACTACATGCCGATAAACTGTGTTCTACCGTCAAGTGCAAATTCCGACGATTTAAGTACAGATCAGAAATACCTGTTCGATTTGTGTACTGCTGTAAGTGTTGGTATTTGTCCTGTCGACCATTCACTTCGCAATCCTGGTCTTATCAACCATTCGAGATGGTTAACCACGGCTAATCGCATACTACGTCTGTATGTTGCCACAAGAAGCCCGTCGGATGAACTAAAGACGCTTGCTACCTTCATCGTAACAGTTTATGCACCTGCATGGTTTGAAATAAAGAATACCCCTTCGTGTAAAGACGGCGCTCGACATGTCCACAGTACGATACTGAAATCACGCTACCTCACAGACGAGCTGAAGAAAGTTGTTGACCCGGTAATTCAACGCAACGCATTCTTTAGTCATCCAGAAAATCTGTTGCTTGCGATGCTTACTGATGAAAGATCAGATATACGCGAGTTAGCTCTGCGACGCATACTGAAATCCAGAAAGCAGAAACGTACGACTTCAGTTAGATCTTTCTGCGTGCCAGTAATCAACTTTGAAGCTACTAGCTACATAGACATGATCGATTGGCAGAAAACTCCGATCACAGAGCCTCCAATCGTAGTGGACATTGACGAAGATACTTTGTTAACCATGATCCGGGAAGAAGAAACGCCAAGACTGGATTTCGCCCGCTATCCTTGTCACACCCAGGCAGTAGAGAGACATATCAAGCTAGTGACAGAAGCATCCGAAATGGTGTGTGGTCCAGAAAAACGCGACGGATTCATTAGAGCACGCTTGGAATCGAGATCGAAAATGCCAAAACTGGACACCAAAGCCCAACATCATTTGTAGTTATAAAAACATGTTAGACAGTTTGCATGTGGTTTCCCTTCACAGATATGGTTCTTATTACTTGTAATGTTATGTACAGACTGTTAAAAAGTTAAACCATAACATAAATATGTTACTTATAAAAAAATGTTTTTTTAAAGATTATTGCTTTTTTATCGAAATATGCCTATACTTTAGGTCAATTGTGGAACCTCAAGATATGCTTTAAATTGTCTAATTGTTTGCCACATTACTAATTGCATGTGTTACCAAGTTTTTATAGCTATCCAAACAAGATATTAAGAAAAAAAAATTTTCACTCCACCCTATTTCACATGTCCAATATTTACTCATTTTAAAAGTTTTTTTATGGGGGAATCTACTTATGAAGAATCTCCCCTAACATTTTCAATTATTGAAATCTTTCCACCATATAATTTCATTTCTATTTTCTTTTCTTCTAATATTAATGTATATACTTTAGCTTTAAAATTAGAATCCTTTGTTACATGAAGTGTAACATCAACATTATTTATGGCTAGGCGATCATCTTGGTCTGAAACATTTATACAAAATATAGAATATAAATATTTGAAATCTTCTAAACTTAATTGCGGTTCAACTTTGAAATCATAACATGTTTCAATATAATTTAGATATGGGAATATGTTTTCATTATTTTCAATATTAAATTCCATTCTATTTATTGGATAATAAGAACTATTTAATTGAATTTGGATTGTTTTTAAATTATCATTTCCAATCTTTTGAATAAACAAGTTGTTATTTTTTTGAAATGATGGATCTGTTTCTTTGAATCCAATCAAGATATATCTTGGTCGGTATGCTAAATTTGCCACCTTTATAGAATATGTTGAACCCTCTGTCATACTAAATTCACTACAGATTCTATTTAAATAATTTACATTTATAGACTTGTTGGAATTTAATCTTTCAAGGAGTTTGATTTCAGAATGTGGGTTTAATGTCCATTCAGGTATATGTAATTCAAGTGTTGATAATTTTAATTTAGCTTTTGTATCTGCAGCTCCATAGAACAATCTTTTATCACCTTCTAGTCTATTACAGATGAGTTCTATAAAAACATTATGGAGCACCCGGTTATAGTTTTGAAGGAATCCGAACAAGTGTTTTAATTCAAAATAACCTTCAAATTTTTTCAACTTATAAAGTTCAACTCTTTTATAGTAAGCATAATTTATATCTAAACCATCTTTATCTAAATCCCCTTTATTAACATCAGGAATCCAACCTGTTAATTCACCATATTCGTTTTTATAATCACAACCAGTTAAAATAAAATTTAACATTGTAGAATATACTCCTGGATGCAAAACAGTTTCAATTTCTGATGATCCTAGTTTTAATCTCATGTTGGAGAATAAATTTGGAAAGAAATTATTTTCTAGGGTTATATCTTTGTTTGCTTCAATTTCTAATTCAATTTTATAATATAATTTGGCATTACAAATATCTATTGGGTTTGATGTTTGAAGAGATTGAAAAACTATATCACCCCTACGATTTAAGTTTGCAATAGATCCTGAAGTTGGCGAGATTTTTAAAATATCATTTTTTTTAATTTCATGAGTAAATTCTTTATTATAATCAAGATTTAATTTATTTTTTTCTTGAATTTTGAGATTTATATTATTCATTTTTATATATTAAAATTAATATATCCAATAAAAAAAATATTTATAAAATGACTGACTTAATTGAAAGAATGAGAAATGAATTGAATGAAGTTAAACATAAGAGAATGAAAAGAAGAGAAGAAGAACCATTAGAATATATCAAAGAGTTGATGGTAGAGAATGAAAAGTATCGACATTTTTATATGAAAGCTGTAGAAGTTGCTGAGATAAGGTTAAAGAAAATGAAACAATTACGGGAAAGAGTTAAAGAACTTGAATCGATTATTTATAGTTGTAAAAATGACAAAAATTTGAAACCTGATAGCGCAGTGGGCTAGACTGGCACAGTGGTTCAAATGGATAGTGGTTCAAATCACATCTGAGGTTAGTTTTTTTTCAACATAAAATAATATTAAAAATTTGAAAATAATATTGAAAATAGTGTGGGTATCTTATATTTATATTTTATTTTATTTATTTTTATTTTATTTTATTTTATTTATTTTATTTTATTTTTTTATTAATTAAAAATTTAAAAAATGACAAAAATCCGAACTCCGATAGCGCAGTGGGCTAGACTGGCACAGTGGTTCAAATGCTAGCGGTTCAAATCACGTCTGAGGTTAGTTTTTTTTTCAACATAAAATAATATTTAAAATTTGAAAATAATATTGAAAATAATTTTTGAAAATAAATATTAAAAAAATATATAGTGTGGGTATCTTAGGAAATAAATCTTGTTTATTTTATTTATTTATTAATTAATTATTTTTTAAACATAAATATGAAAAAAAAATATTGAAACGGGTGATGGTGGCGAACCGGTAATTATCGCCACCAGTCTTTCGAACACCCCCGGATCGATTCTATAATGTGCACATTTATTTCTTGGTTGTTTTCGGACCTCTTTCGGATTCGCTTTCGAATTCATTTGTACTTTCGAGCAGCACACTTAAAACGCCGATGAAATCGACTTCGTGAGCGAGAAGCGAATAATAAGGTGTGCTGCTATTATCGAATTGATTCTGATATATAAGTCTGGAAGAGATTTGATAAACGAAAGAGGTTGAAATAAAAAAAAAAATGATCCGGATCAAAAAAAACTGTTGAGAGGACAGTGAAAAAAAAAAATACCACTGTCCTCTCAGAGCAGTTTTACTATTTTCATAAAATTTTTTATTCTTCAAGATTAAGATTTATAAAATTATAAATTAGTCAAATAGCAACTTGCTAGTTGACATCCTCAAGTAGTGTGTTTATATCCCTAACGACCGCAAGCCGACAAACGTTTTTCATAGTTTTATCAGTATTTTTCTCCGTTTTATAGCCTTAAATCCATATTTCTTAAATCTTGCGAAATAAAGCAAAATAAAAAATATGCGTTTTTAAGGGTTTTTAGTGTTTTTTTTATACGTTTTTGGGGTAAAATGGCCATAAAACATGAAAACAGTGGGAGGCTTGTGGTCGTTAGGGATATATCCCCACTACTAAAGCACTCATACCTAATTTTGGAATATATTTTAAATTTTATATATAATATATACTGAAAATGATATGTCTATTTTCAGTTATTTAAAATGTCATCTAAAAATGCTACTGCTTGATTTTGAAAATAAAACTAACATTTTTCTAAACTTTATTTTAATATTCATGAATTAAAATAAAGAGGATACATAAAGAGGATAAATTATTAACTTAACAAAAGACAATAACATTTAGTTTTTTTTTCTTACATATTGTACTTTATATTTCTTTATTTTAATATAAACGAGAAAATTAAGAATATGTATGTCTTATTTCAATATTTTTCTGATTTCTTTACTTATGTATTTATTGAATTAACGTAAATTTGACAAATTTAAAAAACATGTTTAACAACTAGTGTATGACATGAAGTGTTCTAATAATTTAAAAAACATTGAAAATATATAAGAAAATTATTTTGATTATTATAATTTAGTTTTCAAAAGCAAATTTTATGGCGTACCTGAAAATGATAGAAAAGAGAATCTAGAACTAAAGTAATTATCAATTTGTAATGGAATACTTCACAGCTGTCTTTTAAAATTAATCAATAAATAAAGTTTATATTTAATATTTTTTTACACATTTTTATGTTTTTAGTTATTAACGAAGTACGTGTTGTATTAGATTGTTGGACATCTGTCCATATCTAAAAGAATGTTATTATAAAATAATGTATATACTGCGCTTCTTGACAGGTTATATGACGATGTTCAAATAATGCTTCCATACTTTTGATTGACAGTGCTTATTGGCCGGTAGCTTTTTGCAATTATGGTTGTACTCGAATTAGTTGGTCTGTTATAAGTATTCATTTAATTTGCAAGCTGTGAGTAGCACTAATAAAAATCTTAATAAAACATTAAAGTTATAAAATAATAAAATTATCAAGTCTATAATTATTAAAGGAAAAATTCAATAAAGCGAACCACTTTTATATGAATATAAATATCGTTTTAGCACATGACTATCCTACTGGGTGGAGAGATATTCTAGTAAAATCAGGTCCGAAAGCTTTTGCGCAAGCAGTTAGAAAACATCAAGGATGTTTAATAATGGATACGACATTTAGAGATGCGCATCAATCTTTATTGGCTACTCGAGTCAGGACATATGATATGGCGGAAATTAGTCCATTTGTGGCACAGAACTTTCCCAATCTATTCAGCTTGGAAAATTGGGGAGGTTAGTTTATTTTCTGTTGATATTTTTGTCTTAATCTTTTTAAGGCGCTACATTTGATGTCTCTATGAGATTTTTGCATGAGTGTCCATGGGAACGATTGGAAACTTTGAGAAAATTAATTCCAAATATACCATTTCAAATGCTATTAAGAGGAGCCAATGCAGTTGGCTATACTAACTATCCAGACAATATAGTCTTTAAGTTCGAAAATTCTTTTTGCTAATTGATTTATTCATATTAATAATATGTAGGTTCTGTGACTTAGCCGTTCAATCAGGAATGGATGTTTTCCGAGTTTTTGACTGTCTTAATTATTTACCTAATATAATTGTTGGCATGGATGCGGTTCATAAAGCCGGGGGTGTAGTTGAAGCGTCATTTTGCTACAGTGGTGATATTACCGATCCAACGAAATCAAAATACAATCTTCCTTATTATTTGAAACTTGCTGATGAATTGGTAAAAGGAGGTACTCATATCCTAGGTATCAAAGACATGGCAGGTATAAGAAATTATTTTATAAAAACTAATTATTAACTATTATAAGTGCCCGTTATAAAACATCTGTCTTGATTGATTATAATAGTCTATGAATAAATAATTTAGTAAAATATCCGCTCTAAGATAAACCTAATATTATATTAGATTATAATGCAACGAAAGGAGGAGTTGATACCTTAGACAAAATGATAGCCAATTGCAGTACTCGAAGAAAAACAAATAGATGGCCAATTACTGTTTTTGCAAATATATTAGATATATCTATATCAAATGCATTTATTTTATTTACAGCTGTTTGTCCAGATTGGAATATAAAAAAATTATCGAAGGCGAATTTTCATTGAAACCGTGGGCGAATTATTGATAAAAGAACAAATGACAAGACGGACCCATTTGCCACGAGCGGCTAATTGCCAATAATTTATGTTAGAACAAAAATGCACAACTACATCTCCTTTAGAAGTACCAACAACAAGGATACGTGGTCAAAAAAGAGGTAGATGTCACATTTGTCCAAAATCGGACAATAAACATGCATTAGAATGTAAATATTGTAAAAGATTTATTTGTAAGGCACATTCCTATAACGCATGTAATAAATGTAATAAATAAATAATTAACAGATAAATCGCTCTTTATTATTCCTAAACAGTCAACATTACCGTTACCAATAAAACTAATATAATTATTTGCATTTTGTTTCTTTTAAGTCAACAATTTCTACCTGGGTCGAAAAAGAGCCGAGGGACTTTAGTGTACAGTCGATTTAAGGAACGGATGAAGGTTAAGATCAATAATACTAATTAAAACAAGAAGAAAAAGAAAAAGAATAAAATAAAATATAAATAATTAATGTAATAATAGTTGAAAATAGTCAAATAAATATATTAAAATATAACATTGCTATATATGTCGACCATTAAAAATGTTTTTTTAATTTCAAAAAGAAATATTTTTTAGTTTGATAATGATTATTATTTTTTAATTTGTTTGAATATTCTTATTTTCATTTAGTTGTTATTAATACGATTCATAGCCTGAAGAAGAATGTTAAACTGTCGAAATATATAATAATGTTATATTTTAATATACTTAGTTGGCGATTTTCTATTATTAAAATGTCGCCTTCTTTCTTTGATTATTTATGTAATAATGATTAAAAAACGATTTATATTATTAATCGCCATTCGTACATTTTTTTCACTATATATTTCGATAGCATCACTATCATCATCAGGTTTCCTAAATTCACGACGGATAACTATTCATCCGTCATGAATGTAGGTAATCTGATGATGATAGTGATACTATCGAAGTATATAGTGAAAAATATGTACGAATGGTGATTTTTATTAATAAAATCTTTACCGCGTTTATTTAAGTATATATTATTAATATTATTTTGAAATTTAAAAAGTATACAGATTAAGGATTAAGTACCAACTTTTTTCTCTACTGTTAGACATATTTTTACAGAATTTATGCAATACGGAGTACATAAAAAAGAGAGTAATGATATTACATTAGAGGCCAAGGACCAAATGTGAAGAAGTTCAGAGTATATTGCGTAATTCAATACAATGTGTTAGTTATTACGCAATATACATTACTATTTAAGAGTGATCACTCTGTGTTAATATTAATAAAATCTTTAGATGGAACCAATTGTTGTAACTAATAGTATAAAAAATATTTAACCAAATAAAACTGTAAGTATTTCGTTTTTATATTTGTTCTCAAATGGGAACATTGGGATTTAAAACATAAAAAATAATCAAAATAGAAACATTTGCAATTTTCAAAATTCGTTAAAACCACTTTCTTTGGCTACAGAAACACAAATAACAGCAATGTCAAGTAAATGATGGGCTTGATATTCAGCACCACAGTGTATAAAAGCTAGTGATGCGAACATTAGTATCTAATCGGTTAAGAAAATAAATATAATTAGATATTCATATTTTTATTGGTAAAGTTCTGTTTAAAAATAATGTTTCAGTCTTTGCTTTTGAAGTTTACAATTTTAGGAATTAAGAAAGCTAGCTTCAAAACTTTAACAATTGTTATCAGTGTTTGTTTAATGCAGCTGGATTGGATCGTGATATTTATCCTCATTTACGATTATTATATTTTATCGTATAATAATTAAAGAAAAAATAATTAAGCGTATATGAAATAACTTGAGGAAATTGAGTTTAATAAAATATTTTTTAACTGCAAAGTTTTAGGAAGCCGTTTATCACATTAATGAGTGTTGTATATGCATGTGTATATCCGCATATAAGTCGAAGTGCGATTTTTAGATAAATTTTCAGTATAGAATTCAGGTTCCGTTATATAAAGTTAAGGGTATAATTATTTTCATTTTGACGAAAATCAATTTTTTAATTTTGTACAGTTTCATAAGACATCTAAGGATATGAAAACCGACGTGGTTGTCATTTTCGAAAATAAGATATTATATAAATTTCAGTTTCTTATAAATTTCAAAACATTAAGAGTTCTTGAAAATAGCATCATATTCGATTTTTAGAAAATCATCATGTTTATAAGTCAGAAACAAATTTTCGTGAAGCCATAAAATACACAAAAGTTTCGATTAGTACAGAGAAATCTAAATACAACATTTAGATTTTATGGAACTTTGGAATTGAGCGCGCTTTTTTGAAATATTGAAATCCTTATCAACTCGAAGAAATATTTGAATAGATATAAAACTTAATAAAAGAAAGCATGTTTCTAGTGTTCAATATTGAAAGAATATAATGCGCGCAATTCGATACATTGCCGCGCGGGAAAGTCTAAATTAGAAATTCTTTATTCTTTTGCTCTGTATAAAGAGATTTTATTTATTCTCTAATTTTCATGAATTTTATGTATCAAAATTAAAACGTATTTTTGGATGTAAAATAAAATATTTTATCTTGAACCTTTGGCAGTGTTTAAAAGAATGATTTTGATATAAATTTTTGTAAAGTTGGCTTCAAGAATTTTTCCATGGTTAGTAAAAAATGTAATGTGATAACTTTATATGAAAATATTATATTAGTATAGTTTTGTGCACTGTAATTGAATATTCTGATTAATATTTACACGCAATTGGCACACGAGTGCATGTTGATATAAACAATCTATTGGATGATATTTATATTTAATATTTAATATTAGAATTTGAATAAAATATTTATTCCAAGGTGTATTGAAGCCCAATGCGGCAAAAATCCTCGTCGGTGAATTACGAAGCAAATATCCGGATATTCCCATTCATTTACATTCTCACGATACAGCTGGAGCCGGTGTTGCTACATTGTTAGCTGCTGCAGAGGCCGGAGTTGATATTGTCGATTGTGCCATAGATTCAATGTCAGGTCTCACTAGTCAGCCTTCAATGGGAGCCGTCGTAGCCTGTTTACAAAATACACCTTTGTATGTATTTTTATTTCAATTTTTTTATTATTACTATAATAAAAAATAAACAAATAAAATAACGCTTACATAAAATTCAAATATTATACCTAAAAATCTAAAATAATCAAAAAATTATATCATCAATAATATTTTCCCGATTGTCAATTTTTACCAAATAAAATTAATGATTTGCTTAGTCAAGCATTTATCAACAAATAATTTATTTACTATATAAATAATAATTATTGCCTGAAACGCTTTCGACAATATAAACTGCCTGAATATTGAAAATAAATAACTTAAAAGAATCTGTAAATTAATTTTTTTATTATTATTATTATTATTACAGGGATACAGGATTGAATTTGGAAAAGATTTACTCTTATTCGTCATATTGGGAACAAGCTCGAAGGCTTTATGGGCCTTTTGAGTGCACAACCACTATGCGTAGTGGTAATGCTGATGTTTATCAAAATCAAATACCCGGAGGTCAATACACCAATCTTCAATTCCAATCATTTTCTCTTGGATTAGCCGATCAATTCGAAGAAGTTAAGAAAAAATATGCTGTTGCAAATGATTTGTTGGGAGATGTTATTAAAGTAGATTTTTCTTTTGTTTTTATTAACATTATTATTATTACTGCAAGTTTCAAGTTTATTCAAAACAAAAATTGAGAACTTTCGATAATGAAATAGCCCTCTTGGAGCTTCTTAAATTGAAGAGGACTTTTTCATAGTCGAAAATTCTTCTGTTTTGTTTTGAATAAACTTGAAACTTTGCAGCAAAGGATTATTATATATTTTACTAATTATTTTTATGAATTGATGCTGGTATCAGAAATTATTATTATTATTATTATTATTATTATTATTATTATTATTATTATTATTATTATTATTATTATTGTGAAAGTAATTAAATAGAATTAGTATTTAATTTCCAGATTTAAATATATTTAAATAATATAATAAAAGTAGATAATTAAATTATAAATTAAAATTTAATAATAAATTAAAAATATTTATTGAATGCTTGTGTACGAATATTTCCTATTCAATTATTAACTCATGCTTGCAAAAATATCCTCAAAGCTAAAAACAGAGGTTGTTTAAATAAGAGAGATTTTGTGTTGTTTTTATAAACATAGTTTTGTTTTATTTTTAAAATATGGATGCAATTAATTCAAGAAATCAAACATAATAATTATTATCATTATTATTGTTTTTTAAAAAGAGCTTGAAGACTATAAATCAGTAAATATGTCAAAAACATCGATTTATATACTGATTTATAGTCTTCAAGCTCTTTTTAATAAAGTCAATGGAAAAAAATTTGTGGTGAAATTGGAAAAAAAGTTCTTATAATAATATTATTATTATTTTTATTATTATTACAGTAAACCCTCCAACTGTGCGGTTTTTTATTGCACGGTTTCGCAATTGCGTGGCCAAGTTTTAAATACCAAAATTTCTTTCTGCTCGGTAAAAATTTCGTAGCTTCGCGGGTTTTTTGCTGTTTTTGACAAAAAAAATGTTAATTAATATCGGTAAATCATACAATTTTTGAAACGGAAAATAGTGATTCCCCGTATTTCGATGCATATCAGTGTTAACAAGCTTTTTTCAAAAACATATAGAATCAAGCTCAACAGAATGTAGCAGTGATTAAATTCATGTTATTTATATTTAATTTTTATTTATGTTTATATTCGTTATGTATAAGTCGTTGAATTGGGACTGTTTTCTAGTTTTTATGTTTATATTCATGTAAATATGTATATTAGTCGTTGAATAAAGACTTTATTATATTTTTTGCAATTTTTATAATATCTGGAACCTAACCCAATAATTACATATAAAATCGGGTTCACAGTGTGCGGTTTCGGTTTGCGCGTTGTTTTTGTGGAACGTATCTACCGCGCAGTTGGATGGTTCACTTTATTATTATTATTATTATTATTATTATTATTATTATTATTATTATTATTATTATTATTATTATTATTATTATTATTATTATTATTATTATTATTATTATTATTATTATTATTATTATTATTATTATTATTATTATTATTATTATTATTATTATTATTATTATTATCATTATTATTTGGAATATTTTTATGTTACAGGTAACACCGTCATCAAAAATAGTTGGTGATTTAGCTCAATTCATGGTTCAAAATAAATTAGATGCTAAAACTTTGATTGAGAAAGCATGATGAATTGTCACTTCCCAAATCGGTTATTGAATTTTTCCAAGGCTTTGTTGGTGAACCATATGGCGGTTTTCCGGAAAAATTACGATCTAAAGTTAGCAATTTTTTCTAATAATCATTTTATACTAGCTTTTCTCCATTGCACTTCCTTAGGTCATTAAAAATCTTGAAACTATATCTGGTCGACCAGGAGATGGCTTAAAGGCATTTGATTTCGAAGCTGCTAAGGTGGAATTAAATGATATATTCAATCATGATTTCGATGACAAAGATGTCATGTCTTACGCGTTGTATCCAGCTGTTTTCAAAGAATTCCAATTTTTTCGAGAAGAATTCGGACCGGTTTCTAAATTAGGAACTCGAACATTTTTAGTTGGACCCAGAATTGCCGAAGAGATTTCAGTAAGTGTCAATTTTCACCCTTCAGTTTTGATATGCATGAAATCTATTTGCTTAGTCGTTAATTAAGGTATATTTGATTTAGTTAATCAAAATTTTATGGCTCATTGCTAATAAGGGTTATTTTGAGCTAATTTGAATCAAAAATTTTAAAAATATTTTCATCATTTTCTGTTTAAATATCGTAATTTTCGTTAACAAAAATTGTACGCAATAAAATATACTAAAACGGATTTCCAGACATATTGGTACAAGAACGTTTCCTTCTTAGTCCATACCATTTGCTGATGACAATGAGAACACAGAATCATTGATTTTAATATACCTTTTGATTTAAAGAATAAAATCATTATTATACTTAACTTATATATTTTAAAATTTCTTCTATTAAACCTTAATTATAAGGTGTAATTTTATTTCCTTTTAAAATTACACCTAAAAAATTCTGCCACTAAAATTACACTTGTAAAGTCCCGCCCTTAGAGGCAGAATTTTTACAAGATCCAAAAAAACTAATTAATTTAAAAATGAGAGATTCATTTTATTAAATATTTATATTATGAATTGGTTGTCGCAAGAATTAATCTAATACAATCGTCATGAATATTAGGTACAAAGCACAGAAACTGTCTGAACGAAAACTCTCAATTTTCAGCCTGTATGAATTTTCATCTTTAAGCCTGCATACAGATGAATGGCGACAATTCACCTTCGACTCAGTAGTTGTTGATACATGACAAATTGTCGATTATTTTATCTCGAAATCCTGGATTTTCGTGTTGATTTCATAAATGTCTATTTATATTGGTGTCTTCATAGTAGTTGGTCAATGGTGTCATTAGCGAAGAACAATCTTCTAGATATATCTTTCAATTGATGAACCAATAATCGGATTATGATTGAATCAGATTCTTATTTGATTCAGTTTTAAACATCAAAAGTCGTCTTTCAAATTATTTATCATTATGTGATATTTATTGTATCCCTGTGGTTAACTTAACTTAACTTGAAAAACCTTTCCATACTTTCCAAAGATCTGTATAATTATTACAATAAAATTAGCATTAATTTCACACTGGTCATGTGGCAATTTCGTTTATTGATTATGAAATCAGTATTTAGGCATTCTTATGATGGCTTAATTTAACCTTCGTACCATTTCAGTAATCAGAGGTACAAGACTTTAGCCCATGTTGAATATTAGAAGCTCATGTAACCCTATAAAACATGACTTAAAAAGTTACACACACCTAGTGGTGACCACTGTGGTCACCATTCAAACAAATCAAGTTTTATTCAAATTATTGGTACAGTTAAAACATACAACATTTTTTTACTTTGAATTTTACAAACCCATTTTTCGCATTCATCACATATTATTCGAATTTTCTTTTTCTTTCCTTTAAATTAGAATTAGCAAAATCCCCTTTCTGACTTCATGCTTCTTTTAGGATTCAGTGGATTTACTTGACTTCTTTTTTCAACAATTTCATCATCTCCTAATAATTCTTCATCGGTCATTGTCAAAAATTCTCTTCTTGCTTGAAACCGGTCATTTACAGCAAAAAATATTTTATTAATTTATTACGAAGTAAAAAGCCTCAAAATTTACCTCATTAAAATAGAATTAAGTGTAATTAGATTTAGTTAAATTCGGATCATGAATACATTAAATTTAGTTATTTTTAATAAATTATTGACCAACCCAGTGTCAATCCAGTTGTTTATTTAATTATTACATTTTGCCTGATTGAAAAATAATCTCTTTGAGAAATTCGAATTTAATTTAGCTAATCAAATAATCTTTTCCGGAGAACTTCCAATCATTGATAATATTTATTTTTTTCATGATTAAAAAATATTCTATAAATTATTTAGTATATTGCGAAAAAAATTTAATAAGTTATTACAATTTAAATTAATTAATCAAATAATTTTTCTTTATATTTCTTTTTAAACTTATCCGAATTTAACCTTAAATCTTAATGGTTTACCTCAGTGGTTCCCAAACTTCTAACCCAAAACCCCATTGTTAATAATAAAACCTTAATAATCTACAAATACAGAAAACTCCACAATTACGACCTAATTAGTTGCTGAAAAGAAGTAGTAATGTGCGCAGTCGTAGAGAGGTTTTATTTCCCTCTATTATAAATGGCTAATGAATGAGGTACTTTAAACTCTTTAAGGTCTTTAAACATGATATTGTAATCTATATACAAACCCTTTAAGACTTAAAGTTTTATTGATTTGCATATATCTGGATATCTACATCTTTTCTGTCACGAATTCACTAACTGAATAAAAAAAATCCACAAGTCCTTACAGGCCATTATTTCGGTATCCATTAATAATTGGCTAAATGTTTTGTCATCGTCTTTATATAATTTTGAAATTAATCTGCAATTGAGTCACAATTACCTTTTTGGATTTATTTAATTGATAATTATATTCATCGAAAAGCGGGACTCCGAAAACAGAATATTAATATGAGACTTTCTCAGTAATTAATAATGCAATTGTCTACGAAATTAAGTCCATCTTCTAATATTAAAAGTCACTGTTTAGATATCTTTTAGTTTTTTCAAGTGTTAAAAAGTTTAAACAGCTAAAAACGTTTGTCAATATAAGAGATTTGAAGTTCACTTTCAAAATCTAATTTAAACCACCCAAGGGCCCGTGACGGCCCCTCTTGGTAAACACTGGTTTAACTGTTTTCAATTCAGTGACATTATGCAACTTTTCTGATTAATAAGAAATTGAAAAAGCAAAGTATTATTGTTTTTAATTTTGCTATCATTATTGGTTGATTCTATCAAAAAAACCCTTTTAGTTTTTGGTTTGTTTATTTTGGTTAATTTTGTAATTAAATGTTTTTGAATTATATTTTTAGAATGATATTTGCAAATATAAAAAATAGTTTTCCTAATTTTATTATTTTTGTACGACTCTAAGGATCTTTTAGTCTCATTATATATTTTATATTTTATTGTTCAAACTAATACTTTTATATATTTTGTAAGCTGTTGGATAGTTATAGTTATAGTCCATAAACTCCTTAAATTTTCATTGGCATGTAAAGAACTTGCTTGTAAATCAACAAATAATAGTCGTTACTAAAATTAAAGAATATCCAGTTCCTAAAGATATAGATAGCATCCGACAATATTGGCGGTTAGTGAGTTATTATCGAAAGTTTATAAAGGAGTTTTTACACTGCCTTTAAACATGTTGTTGAAACAACAAACCAAATTCGTGTGGAAAAGAACTCAACAAGAATCATTTGATGTATTGAAAAAGAGTTGAACAATGCAACAAATTTTGAGATGTCCAAATTTTAAAATGCCTTTCATTGTAATGACTGACTCGAGTCATTTCGCACTGGGTGCGGTTTTGGGACAGCAAGTGGAAGGTGAAAAAGATCGTGTGATTGCATATGCGAGTGGAACGCTAAAATCTCATGAAAAGAACTATTGTACGATAGGAAAAGAAACATCGGCATTAGTGGATAGCCAACTACATTGAGACAATACCTAATTGGCAAAAAAGTCTTAGTATTAACAGGTCACAATCCGTCGCAGTGGCGATTCTAACTAAAATATTATTAAGGAACAATTCGTGTAATAATAGTTCTCATGTGAGATCTTGAATGGCATAAAAAGTCAGCGTTTCCTTTTCTACAAGATTCAAATAAATTTTAATAATTTTGTAAAAAATGTGAATCAATTCTATGATTTAAGTATAAATGTAAACAACGAAGAAAGATTTTATATAGCTTTGGTGCGTTGAGAGTCTAAATCTTCGCACCATCCTATAATAATATAATGTTATTTTATACAGTTTATTGGGTTCATAAAGTTCAATTGAAATTCACTATTACTTTTTTATAATTAGGATTCAAGTTGACCTTTATTTATTTTCAATTCATTTGGCTACAACTGTTTATTTTTACTAGACTTCGTAATTTATGTTTGAAATAGTTTGACTGATTTGTGTTGAATACTGGCAAATACAATAATGTTTACTGTAATTTTATCTAATTGTTGATTTACATTCATTGCTTTAGTTCTTCGGAAAGTTATTGAAATCCATTAAAGCCTAGATTGGCAGTTTATTGGACAATAATTTTCATGGATCAATTTAGACTTTATGAAATAGCTTTCATTGAGTATTGTTTGAGATCTTTGTTATCATTATGATCATTATTTTTAAAAAAATCATATATAAAATTTTACAATTCTTTTCTGTTAAATTGTAATATCAGTATATATAAAATATTACAAAGTAATATCAGTTTTAAGTTAAATGTTTAAATTATCATACTCACCGCTAAACCAATAGGTTGAACTCCATTGTAAGTAATTTTATAAATTTATTATATAATTAATTTTTTGGATTAATTTACTTAATCCAAATTTAATTACATAACCTGAATCAAATTACTTAATCCGAATTTTTAGACTTGTTAGTGACACATAAATTGTCTTGATCAACAAAGTCTTTCCCTAGTATTGATAATAATTAAAAATGTTCAACTGGTTTCTCTTTTATTATCTTGGTTAATAATCTATTCTACATATTTACTGATTAAAGTTCCATCTTATGATAGGTTGTTGGATTTTCTTTTACTATGACAACAAAAAAAATTGTGTATATCACTGATATATCACTTGATAAAATTTATAATTTATTATTATTAATAAATTAATATTTATTTCATTTTGAAATATTATATTCAAATTCCCAGACAAAAATATAATTTAATTTCATCTAATTTATATTTTAACTTTTATTATTTGCTTTAAAAATTTTATTTTAATTTTATTTCAGATCGATTGTTTACTTTATGAGACCTTGTTTTATTTAAAAAAATTTAATTATTTATAGATTTTTAAAAATACTATCAATAAAACTTTGCTTTTCCTTTATTTAACTACATTTGAAATAGTTATACAATTTAAAACACAGCTATTGTACATTCAAATTTCGTTCAAGCTTGAAAACATTTAATTATTATTTCCATTTTAAAAACATTTGCTGAACAAATTATAATTAGAACTTGATCAACTTAATTCTAATTATCTTTTAATTTTGAAAATTTAATTAAAAAAAAATTAATTATTATTTAATTTCAGGTCGACTAAATGACACTTTGTTAAAAATTTCAGCATTGAAATCTTATTAAAATTTACTTTCACCAGCTTTTATTAAATACTAGCTGTTGTACCCGGCTTCGCCCGAGTTTAGATTTATTATAATAATTCATTTAATTAATTTTTTGTTTAATGATGTTACTACGTTCCAGTATTACTTTTATAACAGCTTCAATTCCATGTTTAATTCACAATAAAAAAAACTTTCAAACTAAATTTCAATTTGTAAAATCGAAAACACAATCCAATTTAAATCGAAAAATAACTGGCAATATTTTTCCAATTGCAAACCGGTTCACTAATCAAATAAAATTCAAATTCTCCATGTTTGAATTCTGCTTTGAAAACTTTTGACTAAATTATATTACTTTCAACTGCAAGTAGCAAGCTTATAATAAATTATTATTTATATTGTAAATTGCTGACCGGACAGACAAAATACCGACTAAGGGTACCCTGGGGGTAGTCACTTGGGGTTGAAACATAGCCTATGACCTGTCCCGAGTCAAATGAGGGTCACATGCAAAATTTCAGCACCTTAGGTCCAACGGTGGGGAATTCTTTAGAAAACAAACAAACTTTCATCTTTATATATTAGATTTTTTGAAATCAGAATTTCTTATTTAACTAAATTTACTTATAATTTCTTTCTTTCAATTACCAAAATTCTCTATTATAATTAAATACACGAGCTTTTTCTAGTTATTATTATTATTTACTTGAAATATTTTCACAAAAATTTGCATTAAAAAAAACTGCCCAAATATTATAAAAAAATAGAAATTATAAAGTTATTAGATTTTTTATTAATGCAATTACAGCTTCAAATAAATTCCATCTTATTCCATCGCCAACAGTCTCTGTCAGGAATTCATTTCTTTTTGCAATTAACACGTCCATTCTTATCTTTATTCCCAGCTTGATTACATTGTTGAATGACTCAAAATGTTTAGTGTGTTTGGGGTTAACGAAGTTGTACTTGTGACAGACTGTATGGTGTACAAACCCATTTATTGCTAACGCTAGGTAACTTCTGTGTTTATCAGTATGAACCGTACTACCCAAAATATCATTTTTGCAAATGATTGGCATAATTGTGGCTGTTTTTTGTCTTATATGACCGTCGCGGAAACCCTGGTAATTCTCGGTGCGCATTCTGTTCTGTGCACAAAGAATCTGTTCTGTTATCTGGGAAACGACCCGATGACTTTTAAATTTAAAGTTGGGCATTGTTTGATCAACTTGTATAATCGTTACTGGTCCTTCAAGTTTTCTTCTATTTTTATTATCGACATTCATATTAGTAATTAAGAGGTTCATAATTTTACGATAAGTAGGTGCACTTAATTTTAATTAGGTGCACAATCTGATTGATTGTAGTATTGAGGACTGGCTTTGTCCGGTACTCCATTTTGTGTAACACTTTTAAGACCGTTCTCATAACCTTAGCAATGCTTTCAAAAAAAGAGCCTGACCAGATCGAAGTTCACTTTATATACTAGTTGCACGATGTAGTATAACATCTGAAGCAAAATAAGTCTGTAAAACTTGAACACTTCGTAACTTAAAGAAGTTCTACATGTTGCAGAACACGTAATTTCACGATGCATCAACCCATTTGTAAAAAGATAATAGTTTAGTTCCACGTCATTCATTCTTATGATCATCTCTTCGAATTCTTCTAGTTTCATTTTAACGGCATAAAAAATGTCTTATCGATAATTGATTATCCATAATACTTTTATGGATCCAGCATTTATAATTTGAATTCTGTAGACATTATTTATTTATTTTAAAACCTATGATAAAAAACTGCCCAAAATTACATTAAGAAATTAGACTTATTGTTTAAGAAAAATTACTTTTTTTTAATCGTGTAAAATATTTAAAGTTTTTTGATTGAAAATTTTAAGTTTTTTAAAAATTACCTGATAAAAACATAAATTTAAAAATAATTTTAAAATAAATTTGATTGCTTTTTTATCGAGAAATATTACTTACGGTTATTTCAATGAAAATTTTAAGTTCTTTCAAAATTACCTGAATTTTTTCATTTAAAAATAAATTTAATGTTTTCATTCGAGAAAAAACATTTAGACCTTTTAAATGATAAAAATATTTTTCATTAAAAATTCATGCTTTTTCAGTGAGAAAAAATAATTATGCTTTTTTATTGAAAATTTATTTTTATGCTTTTTCACGTAAAAAAAAATTTAATAAAATTTTTCAAGCCGAATATCCCATGAGACATACTTCTATTTTCCCTCTACTCATTTTCTGATAAGCAGCTGAGAGTATAGAGTCAAGTTTATGAAGGATCAACTGAAATATCAAACGACCGAAACATAAATTATTTATTTTCATTACACATATAGATTATTTTTGTATTCTTTCCTTATTTAACACAAATTTTGGCACTGTTTATTATTTATAACATTTGAAAATAATAGCACTTGAAAATAAATTTTTAAAAATTAAAAATAATATGACGATTAATAACAATAATGTGATACAAGAAAACCTCAATAGTTTATTGCGATGTGAATGGTGAGATTCTCATTTATTTTGATTTGAGTATATTTTGTGAATCAGTAATGCGTATTATTCAAACCTTGTCCAACAAACCTGGAAATTGAGGGGGGGGGGGGGAGCTGATTGAGTGATTTAAATAATTTGCGTGCCAAATTGACATTGACTTCAAAACTCCGACAATCTTCGAACATCTCTCATCTCGATCAAAATAGACATTAGTCTTTCGGATTTTGATTGTTATATTATTTAACGTTTTATAAAATTAATTTTATTTTAAATTCCGATTTGGTTAATTTATGAACAAATTTGTCCTATATTTTAATTTTTATGTCACATAACAGCATTTAGCGACTTTTACATATTTAATTTTTATCTCAGGTAGATCTGGAAAAAGGAAAGACGTTGCATATTAAAACATTAGCTCTTAGTGATATCAGGCCTAGTGGAGTTCGAGAAGTATTTTTTGAATTGAACGGCCAACTGAGATCTGTTGAAATAGTTGATAAAGAAGCATCAAAAGTTGAAATTCCTAATATTATATACAGATAATTTTTTGTATAGACTATTCGAGTTCGGCCAAAAGCACAAAAAAGTGTTAGAGGGTCAGTTGGAGCACCTATGCCTGGAGAAGTATTAGAAGTAAAAGTAAAAGAGGGAGACACGGTTAAAAAAGGCCAAACCCTCTGCATTATCAGTGCAATGAAGATGGAAATGACAATCAATTCTCAAGTTGATGGTAAAGTGAAAGCTATACACGTAGCACCTAAAATGAAAATCGAAGGTGAAGATCTAATGATAGAGATAGAATAAACTTGATTTTTTTTTATTTTATTTATATTTGTTCAAATTATTGATTTTAAATACATAGATTTAGTTTTATTTTGTTTTTTTGATATAATAATAAAATCAATAATAATAACTAGATTAAGTGCCCGTAGGCGGCAAGAAGTGCTTCTCATCATTTTTTGTTTATCATCAATATCATTCTCTATTCAGTATTCAACTTCACAATCTCTACTATCATCATCAACCTATATAATGCCATATAATTATATCCATTCAGCATATTCATTATTTATCTTAATTTTACTATCGATAATATATTCACTTTAATAGTCATTTTACTTTTCATTCATATACCCTCCATTCCACTTGATTCCATCCAATCAATTACACTGACCAATAGTTTTGCAATATTATTTGCAGGTTTCGACATATTTATTTTCAACATATTCATTTTACTTTCACTTTTATTTTCATTATTATATCCATTAACGTTTCATTTTTACTCGACAATGTAATCATAAATTTCATTTTATGACATTTTCCAACACCACTTATTCACATTATTCAACATTTTCACATAAACAAATATTTACAATATCAACCATCCTTCATAATAGTCATTAATTTTTACATTGTATTTATTAAAAAGCTTTACTATGAATCAGTAAAAATATCGATGTTTTTTGATATATTTACTGAGTCATAGTTAAGCTTTTTAATAAATACAATGTCAATAGAAAAGGAATCAGTGGTGAAATTTGAAAAGTTCTTGTAATACATTAATTTTTAGTTTATATCCATCACCTACAGTTTCTAACATCACTTTTAACATTCATCATAATTTTATTGCTACTTCGATATTTTAACACACCACTGTTCTGAATATCACATTTTTATTTATTCAATGATGTCCATCATTATCATTATTTCTACAATTAAAATTTGCAGCCCTTGCTATGCGCCTCTTGGTTCGGGAATCGATCACTCGATCCCACAGCTCAATTGTCATAGGCAGCAGAATAGATCCAGTGCCCATGACAGTTGAGCTTGCATATAAACAAAACAGGAAACAAATTATAGGACAGATTCAAACAGAAATTTAATCGTTATCTTTAAATTTTAGAAAGTACTTTATTCGATTAGAATTATTTGTGATAGTAAAAATTCATTGATTTTTAGTAGTTTTGAAGTCTTGAAAGAATGTATTTAAATTCAATGTTACATTTAAAAGATATTCATTTTTTTAAAATCAAAATTACATAAACATTGTTTTACGAGCTTTTAAATTTGCGAATTCCGATATGATATCGTCAAAGTTCTTGTCTGGCCAAAATCGATTTAATGCAAAGAATTGTTAAATGGTTTATTCTATCTTGTTTCATAGTTGCACGTATTACGTTTTTAATTCGTTGCAAATAACTAAATGTTCTTTCAGCCTCACAACTTGTCACCGGGATTGTTAAGAACAATTTTAAGGCAATCATAATGTTTTGAAATAATGATTCCAATTTCAAATTTCTTATTTCATTCAATAAATTACTTAAATCACCTGGATATTTTTTCTGTAATTATGTTGCTTTTGAAGTTATTTTATCTTTGTCCATATGCATAAAATTCCACAAAACTTCAAATGTTTCACAAATTTCCATCGTATACTGAAATCTCTTTTCTAGTTAGTCCATGATTGTATTCATAATTTTATTGAACACCTCTGTTTTGAATTTTGTTTCTGCTTATGATTCGTTCTCGATTTTATCAAAATATTTTGGATTTGGGCATGTTTTCGTTTTTCTTCAAATTTTGGCTCTATGTTCAAAGTGGTGGCATATGATCTTGCTTTTTCAAGAATATTTATTCTATCAGACTTTTCAAATTTGCAGCTTCAACTTTCAATGTAGTTTCTCTTCCCTGGATTATAGTTTGCGCATAATTAATTCAACCATAAATTTAATGTTTTCTTCCTAAATTCGATTTTTCCTTCTTACTTACATACTTACAAAATCTAAATTTCGATCGATTAAAACTGATTTATGATTATAAAAACAAAATTCATTTACTTTTTTCTCTGAAATATGGCTGTAAAAGATTTATTTAACTATAATTTTAAACTAAAACTCTAGCCGACACCATAAATTAAAAATATATAGATATATCATCATAAAATTTGGTGTTGTCGAAAAGAAAATCAGATTTAGTAAGGACAAAAAAATCCGCTGCTGAAACCGCAGAGGACAACAGCAAAACAATCACATCGCCATCTGTGGTTTCAGTAACGGATTTTTTTGTCCCTACTAAATCTGATTTTTTTTTCGACAACACCTTTGTAAATGAGAACAATAGACATGTTCTATCTATTTACTTATAATCTCTGGCCATCACCGACAATTTATCATTTTACAAACACACAGGAAAAAAATCAGCGATGAAATCCATTGATTCAAAGTTTTTCTGAAAATCTTTTAAATCAATAAATTTTTCATTAATTTGAAAAGTTTTCATATTTGATTTGATTTTTAAAACGGAGTAAATACATCATTTCACAGTTGATTTGAATTTGAAAAAATTTAAAAATCGTCATTTAAAGATAAATTTTTCCTTGAAGTAGAAAACTGTAGCCTTGATGTTCTTTTACCAGTCATGATCCGATATAATTTACTTGACACTTGTAATTATGATTCTATTCATCCCTTATACTGTAACAACCTTGATTCTGTCATTGGAAAGTTCAAAGACGAGAATAAAGGTCTTAAATATAAGGAGTGGGTTTTCCTTAGACCTAAATGTTTGTTAGGTGAGGATGAAACTAAAAAAACTAAAGGAGTAACATTGAAAGGTAGAGACATAAAACACCAGTCATACCTGGATTGTTGCAATACAAAACAAATTTTTTCGGCACCGCAAACTAGAATAACATCACAAAATCATCAAATATTCACAATAAAAAATGAAAAATATGCTCTAACTAACGCAGATGATAAAAGGGTTTGGGTGGGGGAAAATAAAAGTTATGCATATGGGCATTATATGGGAGGTGCCTCATTTTCTGTTCAATAATTCGATCCGGATCCATCATTCTCGCAATTCAAAGAGACAGCTGAAAATATACCGGATGTTATTTAAATATATCTTTGTTATAAAATTTGTTTTTATTGAATTTTTTTAGAATTAAATTTATAATAAGTTTGACAAATATATTTTTATATTTTGAACATTTTTGTCTCAGTTTGCGTAAATTAGTGAAAAGATTAGAATTTATAAAAGATAAATAAAAGATAATAAAAATTAATAATTTTAAATTTAAACTAAAATAAATTAAATTAAATAATAAAATGAAGTAATAAAATTATAATAATTAATTAATTAAATAAAAATAATAAAATAAAAGGAAATAAAAATATTTGTTAAATTCTGATTAATTATTGAGTAGTAAGGGGGGTACCAAATTGCTACCGTGAGCCCATATCTACCTACTCAATAAAATTTTACAATCTGGAGTTTAGCTTGAAATTTAAATTATTTTGAAAATTACTTTATAAAATTTAAAATACAATTCTGTTTTGCAATTTTCACTTTTGTTTTAATAAAAATATTGGTTGGTCATTATTTTTAGTATTATTATTATTACTATTATTAATTATTATTATTATTATTATTATTATTATTATTATTATTATTATTATTATTATTATTATTATTATTATTATTATTATTATTATTATTATTATTATTATTATTATTATTATTATTATTATTATTATTATTATTATTATTATTATTATTATTATTATTATTATTATTATTATTATTATTATTATTATTATTATTATTATTATTATTATTATTATTATTATTATTATTATTATTATTATTATTATTATTATTATTATTATTATTATTAAGTGGTGATTTTATGTTGATGATTAAAAGGTTCCAGTGTCACCTGAATATAAATTTGTTTTGGTTTGTCTAGAGTGGTGCAAAAGAAATTTAATGTACTGTAAAATGAAAAAAAATTGCAGAATTAATAAAGATTTAATATTATAATTTTAAGTACAGAAAAATAATTAAAATTTGATCTGTTTCAGAGAAAATAGGTTTGTGTAGATGACAAATGACGAGATGAATACTAATCCAATTATATAATAAAATCAGTGGGAGTCCCAGGAAAATTTATTCAAGAAATATAAATTAATTTAATTGGTACCAGAAACTCTGAGTGACAAATGATATTAATGAGATTAGTCTTCCTCAGAAAGTAATAATGGAATTATTTTTTTTTTAAATCAAATTAGCTTGAGTCTTTGTACATAAAAGCGAGATGTTGTCTGCCTAATTGTTTTATTTTTTAACAGAAATGCATCTTCCTTTATTATTTTGACCTGAAAGGTGTTATCTGCCTAAATTAATTATTTTGTTTTGAAAATATACAGGAGAAACTTATATAATAAGCAAGAACACTAGTGACAAGTTACCAGTCACCGACTTTACAATAGCATCCCAACCCATTAATGTATATGGAATTCATCTACTTATTACCTAAACTAAGAATCAAAAAGAAATTTATTAAAATTGTTCTTAAAAACTGTAATTGCAAATAATTATCGTTATGAATTCAAAAAGAATTAATAGTAGCCGAGAATATTGAAAAATTTATTCAATTAAATCAAATCGATGGTGGCAATTTGGAGCGGGGGTTTTAAAGAGAAAATTTATAAGAAATCGAAAAAATAATTTTTTTGAGCGAGGGAGGTTTAAAATGATTTTTAGGGGGAAGGTATCGTTGAGAGTCTAGACTACATTTTCCATTTGATGTTAGAAGTCTACTTCATTCTTCTTACATTGTTATTACTCATTAAACAAACACTTACAATTCAGAAGTGCAGATGTTTTTGTGCATTGCGCCTTGTATAGATCTTTACTTTAACAGATATAGTTTCCTTTCATTCACTTAATTAGGTAACATAAATTCCAGACAATACATCATTATGTCGCTGTGTGTTATGTGGGACAAGAATACGAAATTCGACATACTATTTGTTGAGGTTGTAAAAGTAAATTATTAAATTGTATCAAATTGAATAGTTCCGAATAAAAAGAAAACCGAAATTGAACGAAAAAGAATTGCGGTCAAGCAGAGAAGTAATGACAAAGAAACATATGATAAAAACAGAACTATAAAAAGATACAATCAGACACGAAATGGAAAAATGCGCAAACCTGAGGAAGTGCAATAGTGTGAAATGTTATCGAAATTGAAGCTGGAAAACGGGAGAGGGGTAGATTTGGGGATGGTGTAGAAGATAGTGAGCAAGAAATTGTTAGAAAATGTTTAGAAAGGGTCGTAAAACAGGCAAATATGAAAAAATACAAAATATTAATTAATCAATTAATTGGCTAATGGAAAACCCGAGGTAATGGGAAGCCCGAGCGATGAAGAAACCCGAGCACGGCAATTTGGAAGGATAAACAAACTGGGAATTCAGAGGACAATTATCCAAACAGCCGGATAAATGAAGGTAAACAAAAGAAGGGGAATTACGAAGAGGGTCAGCAGAAATAGCCAATTAGAGAATGATAACTATGGAAGTCAAAACCAAGTATGTCAAAAATGGGGCAATAACAACGATTATGGGAGTATGTAAGGAAGCTCCAAATTCAGATAATGGGCAGTAGGGAAGAAGAAACCGACAATAGGAATTTGAGGAACAAAGACAAGGAAAAAGGGAATTATAAGAGGAACTGAAAAGTTAGAAAAAGAGTATTAACAGAGTTCGGATCAAAGGGTGGAATCAAATAAAACGGTGAAACTTATTTTTAAATCGCACAAGGTCGAGACCTTCCAGAGCGGAGTTCGATCGGAAATTGTGAGCAAAATCGTGGTTAACTAAAAGTTGTAATTATTTATTGAGAATTGTAAATTTGCTATAAAACAAATATACGTTGGGAGTTTTTTGTTTATTAATTTTTGGAACACGTGGAGTCAGAATAACCAACGGGTGATTTTTAATATCATAAAACCCAACATATTTTTAAACAAATAATAATTTCACATGACCTTAACTGGGACTTATCTTTTGAGTAGGGCTTAAATTTCAATCATTAAGAAAATCGTATTTGGGCTTATTTTCAGGGGAAACACGATATATATACGATAAGACTAAAAGTACTAAACGTCCAATTTTTAAATTTGACTATTCAAGATATTTTGTGATAGCAGGATTTCCAAAAGAATTCAATCTGGACTAGTTCATGAAATCATTATAAAATGAGAAGGAGTAGAAAATGAAGGACAGCAGAAATCAATTTGATTATGAAATATATTTTAAGTGTAGAATTTTTTGTTACACTAAATTAGCACTCGTGAAGAGCATAATTTATAACGATTATATTGAATGATTTGTAAACATATCATAAAAACATTATCCTTTTATCCAAATACACTTCCGAGTCTTTGCCTTGTTTTTTGAGATGCAAATATATGAGTACTAATATTGCCGATTTTGTGCAACATCTCTGATGCCAAGGAATCTCGATGGCCAGGAGAGGATGCACTGTTGTTTAAAGAAGCGCTCATGCGAACTCCGCCATTGCCAATTAAATTAGATCGAGCAGAAATTGAAACTCTTCTCATTTGATATGGTGAATGCTTTTTAAATATTTTCGACGAACATAAATTCATCCAACTAGATGGAGTTGAGGCCAAAATTATGGACACAATAACTAATACTAAGCTCACAATTTGAAGGTCTGAAATCTTACTAAGTGCTTTCAACCAATAAGTGTCTATTACTAGCAAAAATAAATAAAGCAATACTTAAAAATCTAAAAATTATTATTCTTACTGTAAATTATTGGAATAGCGGGAATAAAAAGCAAATTTCGCATTCCTCTAGTTGATGTTAAATGAGCAATTTCAGTCGACAGAAAAAGAGCTAAATGTTTTATTAATAGTAAAAAAAATAATAATCAAAATGTATAATATGCAGTGGCGTAGCTAGGATATGTGCCGCCCGGTGTGATCCTTAAAATTGCCGCCCCCTGTACATTTTTTAAAATAAAAACTTTCCAAAACAGAAGGCCCATTTTACCTCTCTTTCCAAATACGCTACATACCCTTCACATATACATACTATTTATTCTTGTATGAAATTTTTTTTCTTATTTAAACAAAGTGTTTTATAATACATTAAAACATATAATAAATTAAGCATTGTCAAATTATCATTATATTTAATTTTTAAATAATACAATAGAATGCAATATATCATTTAGTATAAAACAAGACAAAATTAACATATCATTACAAAGTAAAAAACACAAAATAAATTAATTATAAAGCACTTACTCGACTTGAACAAATAATGGGAAACATCTGTTGAAATTTTGACTTTTACCGATTCTAAAAAATCGCCAAATTTTCGGATAGGGTAAAATATTTGTATCTATAGGGGCAGCCTTTTATGACTGGCAAGTTTCTTAAATTCAACATTTCTTAAAATAATAAATAAGTTATTGTTAAGCTCTTGCTATTCGTGGATATATACGTATATATTTATTTTAGTGCATTCAGGTTTAAGAACCATACAGACGATCTCATCGCGAATATGTCGCTCCAGAGCAAGTGCCGCCCGGGCGGACAGCCACCCCCGCCCCACCATAGCTACGCCACTGATAATATGCTTCGTTTATTTGTTTGTATGTTATTTTTAATTCGGAAATATGATTAAGATTTTTCCTAGTGTTTTAATGCATCAATTAAATTTTTTGGTTAATGACTTAAAGGGTTTTTTATAATGCCTGAGCAATGTTAATAGAAATAAGTTTATTTTTAAAATTGGGTTTAAAGTTTTATGTAAAACTAGCTGTTAGATCCGGCTTCGTCCGAGTTTACATTTATTATATATTAATTCATTTAAATTAATTTTTTTTATTTTAGATTATTTCACTAATCTCTGACATTTGAATTTATCTTCTAAATAAAAATCATTTAATAAACAATCAGAAATTAAAACAATTTAAAACATTCAGAAAACACAATAAAAAATATAAACACTACTCAAACAATCAGAAAATGAATGCACAAATAATGCATAGCAATACGCAAACAATATAGATACAGTTCAGACATCAACAAACAATAAAAATAAATTATTCACTCCATTTTCTAAATTTCATTTCATTTACTTATTTCCCTACTTCATTTGAGTTTAAATATTATTATTTTTATAGTATTTTTAATTATCTCCTTTATATATATATATATATATATATATATTTGTGATTTATATTACATTATTATTAATTAATTTTTTGTTTAATGATGTTATCACGTTTCAGGATTAATTTTTTAACATCTTCAAATACATGTTTAATTCACAGTAAGAAAAGCTTTCAAAATAAATTTCAATTTGTACAATCAAAAATGCGCTCAAATTCAAATCGAAAAATAAGTGACAATATTTTTCTAATTGGAAACTGGTTCACTAATCAAGTAAAATTCAAATTCTTCATGATTGAATTTTGCATTGAAAACATTCGACTAAATTATATTACTTTTATCTGTAAGTAGCATATAATAAATTATTATTTATATTGCAAATTGATGATTGTACTGACAAGCAAACAAACAAACTTTCATTCTTATAATACAGATTAAATAAGAACCTTTGGCAAATGAATTTGTGAAAAGGTAAAGAAAAATCTCTCAAGAATGAAAAATTATTTAATATTGAAGTTCTAGCAGGGACTATACAAATATTTTTGAATCAATAGAAGTGGATTTATTTATGAAATGTATTATACATGTATTTTCTACGGTTTATTAATATGATTGCAGTTATTTTGCTTTTCTTCCGTGACTTCGATTGATCTTTTTAATAAATTCGTGAATACCTAAATATAATGTAACTTTTAATTTAATATCTCATTTATAAATTACGTTTTTCAATAATTTTCTACATTTTCGATAGTTTGTTTCAGATTGCAATTTAAAATTATAATCTTTATTTATCATTTCCTACTCATAGAAAGGTGAAATGTGACAAAGCGCTTGTAAATTTCTCAATTTGCATATTATTATAATTAAAAATATACGTAATACATGTATTATAATATTTTTATTATAAGGTTTTTTGCGTTATTTCTGTTGACATACCTATGTTTTCTTGGAGCCTAATGAAAAGCTATTTAGTTTTTAGTTATGTAATCATTATATTATTAAAGTTTAAACTAATAAACTCACTAAGTTTTATTTTTTACTTTATTCTCTACCACATAATAAAAATTGTAAATTTAAAACCGATATTTTTAACACAGATAAGTTTGTGTGTTGATTATAATATAAGCTGATTATAATATAATATGATTATAATATTAATTTATTTTGTAATTGCTATAAACAACACAATACATATCTAAAAAGCTTATCTAATCTCTATTTCTTAGAATTTATTGATACATGAAGAAATTACTTACAGAATATTGAAATTCCACAGCCGATGAAATAATTCCATGGAATATTTTTCCACGTTATAAGTTCTGCTGATGTCACAAGTGACGTGAAAACGAAAATTGGCCATACAAACAATGTGTTCACTAAACCTGTAGAAACAAAAAAATGAAATCGGTTTTCAAAATTAACATCAATCTACCTAAAAGTGTATAAAGTAGAGATATATGATCTTGATTTTTCGTGACTATTATCGATCTTGTATATACCTAAATATAAATTAGATTAGATATAAACAATATGTTGAGGATACCTAAATAACAATTTATAAAGAAATAAATAAAAATACCCGGGGGAAGATCGCAATGACAAACGGGACGATCTATTGGAACGCAGAAAAAAAACGGAAGTAAAAAGAAATTAAAAAGGGACAACAGGAAAACAACTTGACAGCTGTCAGAGATAAAAATGGGACAGTTGGGGAAAGCAGTAGAAGGAAAATGAAAAAACACTTGATTATCTGGAGTGCCACAAGAGAAGCGAACTATATAAGGGAAAACTGGTGGACATGAAAGGGAAATAAAATTAGAAAGAGTAAAATTAGAGACAAAAGTGACGCGAAATTGAGACAATTTGGAAAACGATTTGAGATACGATTTGAGAGATAAAATTATTGGAGAAAATTAGACAACGTTTGACGAAACGTTGTTAGATAAACGATTTGTGAAAAATAATTGTAAAGGAAATAATTGTGGAGAATAATTATTGAAGAAGAGTTGAAGAAAAGAATTAGTTGAAAAATAGAACGAAAAGAAGTTACTTGATTATTTGAATAAAGTTGTGAAGAAAGTCAAAGAAAACAACCAGCTCAAAATCTCAGTTGATAAACCAATCAGTAACTTGTGATCTCTTAATCCAGTGTTATACACAAGAGCTATTCCTCATCGAGTGTTGTAATAAGCATTGTATAGCATTGTATAAATTTATTGTCAGTGTAAAGAGAAAGTTTATTTGTGATTATCAATAAAGATTTCTGTTGTCATGTGTTATTTGTGAATCGGTTAAAGACACGCTTGGAGTCAGAGTAACATTTAAATTTATCACCAAATCAATAACCCAACAAATATAAAGATTATAACATCAGCAATGATTCGGATTAGATTGAAAAAGATTATTTTCAGCAAATGTTTATAAGTGTTACGCATTTAATATGTATCATTTACAACATGATCCTCTCAAGAAACATGAATATTTATTAATAAATAAAATAGCGGTGAATAATGGACGCAAATTGTTAATGACTTCGAATAAATAAACTTTTATTAGGCGATTTATAATTTTTTGCTATTAGCTGCATGTTTTAGGACTATTTAACTAGTAAATTCAAAAGGACTTGCACGGAAATAATAAAGTTAGAAGTTATTTAACATTTGAAATAAGACACATAAAAGTTATAAATCTATAATTTGTTTTAATGTAGTAATATTTAATTTTAGTCATTCGTCGATTTTAAAAATAAATGTTTCATGCAATAGAATTTAAAAGCGTAATTCGATTTTTAATTTAAAAGAAGTTAGAAAAAAATTATTTAATAGATTGATCAAGTATATGGAAGAGATGCGATTTCAAGAGCAAAAATATATAACTGAATTCGAGAGTTTTTGTCCGCAGTTTAAGTGTTTTTGATAGTCCAAGAAGTAAAAGAACTGTTAAGATTGAAGAAAAAACATTGTAGTGTTAAAGTAAATTGTGTCTAAGAATACAGAAATCATATAAATGGAGTTGTCTCTAAACTTAAATGTTTGCAAGAGAACAAATATGTAAATCTGTGATGTTGAGTGATTTTATAATGTTAAAGGAGTCTTGAAGATCGACTTCGCCAAAGCAACAGAAACTCAGAAGACTATAGTCCCTGATCCATGAAGTCGGCACCATACGACGAGCCGCGAAACTGTGAATTTTATTTTCTCTATGACAACCCTTCAATCTTCACATTTTATCGAACACAGTAAGGAGCAACAACATTTATTTTGAGAAATAAATCCCACATATTTATCTTATTGATAATAAAGAACTTGGTTCCACTAACTTTATCATTTCGATGCGGGTTTAAGGACGTTTTAGCCTTATCATTTACGTCGTGAGGTGTGTTCCGGTGATGTTTAGGAACATGGCGAAAATCTTGAAATGGAATAATTCCACCTTTGGAACAAATCGCAAGTGTGCTTTACCATAGTTTTACAATGATATGACTAATTTTCTTGATCAGGATGGTATGGTACGTGAGATTTATTAATTTTATATTTATAAAGACTATTTATAAAGAATAAAGCCTTGTTTAATGTAATTTAAATAGTATAAACATTAAATATTTAATATACAAAATACGAATAGTGATTTTATAATTGCTAAAAATTATTTTTTAATAATCATTACTAAATAAGTCAGGGCTTTTCAAACTGGGGTCCGTGAGCGATTTTATGAGGGTCCGTATCGATTTTAAATATTCTTAAATAATAATTATTCTATAATAATTTCTTTTTAATAAATTTAATTTTATAAAAATATTAATAATTATATATCAGGTTTTACAAACAAAATAGTAATTTTTTAGTAAAATGGTCCGTAAACTAAGCGTAATAAAAATTAGGGGTCCCTTGTTTAAAAAGTTTGAAAAGCCCTGATATAAGTGTAGAAAATTAATTAATTATATTATAATTAATTATATTATAATTAATTAATTATATTTTATATAGATAATTAATTATGTCGAAAAATATTTTTGAGATGGCTGAAATTTATATTTTATTTATTTTCTGAAATTTATTTATTAATACCATAAATTATAAAACATTTCTATTTATTTTTTATAAAATTATAGAGTATACCGATTCATAGTTTTTAAGCTTTTTTAATAAATACAATGGAAAATAAATCAGTGGTGAAATTTAGATAAAAAAGTTCTTATAATATACCTGGAAACATTAAAATCAAAAAGATTAAACCTCCGAACGCGTTTTTATTTCAAATTTGATTTTAAAAAATGTATTTTTTTTGTTTGTAAATGGTCGAAATCGGGATGCATAACATTATTAGCACAGAAAGACGCTTGAACGGGGAAATCGCAGAATAGCAACGTGAGAAAACATAAATAAAAGCGAGTACCTCCAAATTAATGGGATGCGTATAATTAAACCAGTAGATGCTGCACGCGATACTCGGCCAGTGGGTTACATAACTGTTGGGGTTGTTAAATCAAAATTATTTTAAAAAATAAAATTGAATGGAAATTAAATGAAATAGAGAAGTTTAAATATGTAATGACATTTATTGGAAATAAAGTTAATAAAAAAGAATAATCAAATATGAAAAGTACAAAAATGCAAGCCGATGAATTTGTTGTCAAAATAAGATTGTAGGAGATTTTGTAAACTAAAATCAATAATTATAGGGATAGTTTAATTATATAAAAAGAGGCAACATCAAAATTTGGGTTTTTGTCTAAGTTAATAAAGAAAACCCGGAAAGTAGGAAAGAGGAAAAGAACACGAATTAGGAAATTAATCAAAGAAAGATTGAAGACATTTTGTAGATCTTTGTAAAAAATGAAATTATTATCATAAAAGAATATTTTATTTATTATTTGGGAGTATTGGGAGTACTTATTAATTGAACACAAGAAGACAGAGTATAATTAACCGACGTGCGATTAAACATTAATAATCCAACATAAATATTAAATTAATTAAACCAATTTGGGAAACAAGTGAAAAATAACAGGGAGCATCGTTATTAATTAAAAGAAGCGAAATAATAAGAAAAGTTGGAAGACTGGGAAGAAAAAGTCTAATTAATTAGAAAAGTTTACTAATTGAAAGATGGAAATCAAAACGAATTTGAAAGTTTTAGAAATGGTTATTAAAGTTGGCATTATTACAAATATCAGAATGGAATATAAAGTTCGTGAGTTTGTGTAACAGGTATAATTCAGAAAAATTGACAAGCTAGAATATAAAAGAAAACGTCGAATTTACAAAGTTTATACAAAATTGAAACATTGAAAACCACGAATTTTAATGATAAATAGCGCGGGAAAAATTTGTTTTGAGGCAACTGAATATTTAATAAAGGGTTAGTTAAAAAACATTCATTGAAATCAAACGCAACTTTGTTATTGTAAAGAAAGTCGTGAGTAATGAAGCGCAATTAAATTAAATTATGCTAAAACTTCTGGAATAAAACTCTAAATTTACTGTTCTACTTTTTGGTTTGTTACAAGCGTTCAATATTAATTATGATTTGTATTCCATAAAAATTGTATTTTAATAAAATAAGATGTTGTAAAACTGTGGTATCGATGATAAACTAATATGTAACTAAAAGCTTATTTTTGGTCACGGAATCATATACAGGCCTGGATTTACCCTTAGGCTGACAAGGCGGAAACTAGGGCCCGACTGGTGGGCCCCCAAATTTTGTATTATTATTATAAAAACTTATTTCATCTTTTAATTATTTGCAGATTATTATATTTATGTAATATAAGTAAATAATGTAGTACACACTAGATCCTCGAGTTGCGTCGTTAATGCGTTCCAATAAATCGCGACGCAATTCGAATTTTAATTTTGTATACATTTGTATTTGTTTTTATATAATAGGTTCCGATAAAATCTGAAATCCATGTTTTTAAAAAAAAATTAGTTATATTGCTACATATTTAAATAAAAAATAGGTATGAATAGATTAACTATTATTTAATAAGTTTTATTAAACCAAAAACTAATGCAAACATTAATAGAATTTTAAAATAATGTAAAATAATGAAGCAACATAAATTTATAGAATTTATTCAGATTCTTATTCATACGTTGGTTCAGGACTTGGCGTTTGCTTTTCTTTTGGTTGTTTTATTATAAAATTATTCAGAGTTATTTGAATTGCCTTTTGATTTTTATCCAAATAAATTTTTTTATAACAGCTGATGGAGGCCTCTACAGCTTGAGTAACCTTTGTACTTTGATCAGTATCTGATCTTCTGCAACAAATATTTCTAATGCCTCAGATATTAATTTAATTGCTTTCTCCATACCCTTTGTTGTTAATTGTTTCACTTCTGGTACTTCTACGGAATTGTCGTCATTCTCATAAATATTTTGAGCCATTTCAATTAAATCTGCGGTACTAACATCAAAATCCTCTTCTACATTTAAAATTTCATCGAAATCGGCCTCGTCCAATCCTTCGAAATGAGCTTCTTGGGCTAAGTTAACTATTTCTGCCCGAACTAATGGCACATCGTCAACTTCCGTAAAAGTTGCTGTACATTCTGGCCATATTTTTTGCCATACACCATTCATACAAGAGGATTTTACTTCTGCCCAAGAATCACCAATATTTTTAACAGCTTTCAATACATTGTAGTTTTTCCAAATACAGCCATAGAAGTTTCTTCATTTGCATCGGCAGCATGCAGTAGCTGTTTAAATGTCCGGCGAATATAGTATGACTTAAAATTTGAGATTACTCCTTGATCCATTGGTTGAAAAAGTGAATTTGTGTTTGGGGGCATAAATAAAAATTTTACATTATCTGATAGATCATCTATATATGTTGGATGTCCTGGTGCATTATCCAGTAGTACCAATATTTTAAAAGTTAAATTTTCCCGTTTGCAATAGTTTTTGAACTCAGGAATGGCGCATTTGACCAACCAATCAACAAACAAAGAAACAGTGACCCAAGCTTTTTTATTAGATCGCCAATGCACAGGAAGATTTCTTTTACCAACACCTTTTAGAGCTCTAGGATTCTCAGCCTGATAAACTAACAATGGTTTTAGTTTGAAGTCACCATTGGCATTGCCTCCAAGAAGTATAGTTAGGCGATCTTTACTTACTTTAAAACCAGATGCAGAAGATTCTGTTTTTGCTATATAGGTTCTTTTCGGCAGACGTTTCCAAAACAAACCTGTTTCATCAATATTAAACACCTGTTTAGAACTGTAGCCACCTTCCTGTATAACAGCCTTCAACATTTTATTAAAATCATTTGCTGCTGTGAGATCTGCACTAGCTGGCTCACCTTTCAAACAAATGTTGTGCAGATTTCCGCGAAATTTAAAACGCTCAAACCATCCACCACTAGCGTTAAATAGTTCATAAATTGCTTTATTCGATATTGGAAGTTTTTCTTGCAGATCATCGTAAATAGATTTGGCTTTGGCTTGAATAACCATTTTGCTCAGCGGCATACTTTTTTGAGTTTGATGTTCAATCCAAATTAAAAGTAGAGATTCCATTTTAACTATTAATGCATTTCGATTTATAACAGTACTTTTTAATTGGGAATCTGTTGCTGCTTCATATAATGTTTTGATTTGTTTTGCATCGCGATTGCAGATAGTTCTTACTGTTGTTGGAGCTAGCCCGAGAGCTCTGGAATGAAAACCGCTTTTTCTCCCGCTTGGAAACGTTGTAAAATATCATGTTTTACGTCCAAAGATATTACTTTTTTATTTCTTTTCGTAGATTTTTTACCATTTTCATCTGACGATCGTTTACGATTCATAATTCTATTCTACAATAGGGCAATAAAAAATATTTCAAAAAATCAATTACAAACCAAAAAAATAATAAAAAACAATAAACAAAATGTATATATATTGTAATTGAGTTTTTAGAATTTAAAACAATTATTATTAAAAAAAGAAAGAAACACTTTAAACGTTATAAGTTATATGTTATGCAAACAACTAAGAACTAGACTTTAATACTAATAAATACACAATAAAAAATTATTTCATTTGCAGCTGCATTTAAAAATAAATCATGGCATTCTAGTTTCGGTTTAAAGTTTAATTTTTGAATATAGACGTTATGCTATTTTTTGATTAAATTTTATTTTAAAACTTTTTTTCGACGCATTTCGAAAATTAGCAACGCAACTCAAAATTAGGGTATCGAAAATTTTTTTGGCGCAACTCGAAAGGACGCAAGTTGGGACAACGCAACTCGAGGCTCTAGTGTACTTGTGTTTTGAGTGTTTTTAAATAAGTTTTTAAATAGGTTTTTTATATTGTATGTATTGATTGTTGTATTAAATTAAATAATTAATAAAAATTTTTAAAATTATTAAATTAAATTTTAAATGTCTAAATTTTTAAAAAAATAATATATTTTTTTTATAAAATAAAAAAAATTTTTTTTTATATATAATTAATAAATTTGTTTAAAATCCTTAATTTAATGAGTTATTATATCCCACCTGATGATGACAGGAAAACTGTCGAAATTAATCGTGAAAAGAATGTTTGATTGGCGTTATCTTATAATTAAATCATTGCCATGTATGTTTAACTATTTATAAGTAAAGAAGTATTTAATTATTTTACATTACATTTAATATAATAAAGTTGTTGTTGAAGATTTTGCAGAGAAAAAATCTAGAAGAAAAAATGTTTTTTTATTTATGAATTGTACTTCAGGTTTATATGAATAAATGTAATATTATTTTTGAAATTAAACAATTGTTTTAACTATATAACAACCGGAAACAAATTAACCTTTTTGTTTAAAAAAAGTATAAAAGATCCCCATAATATTTTTAGCCTTGGGCCCACTCAAGAGTAAATCTTTGCTCTGGTCATAGATAAAATGAAATTTAATAACTCCTATCAAAATGACTTTCATTAAAAATCAACAAAATATATAATTTATTTCTTTATATTGATATTTTTAATTTAACTTCCTATATATTATTATTTGGTTTTTATATTTAACACCAATTTCCACCACAGTTCTTTCTAAACAGTTTATCTTATAGACCAGTGGTACGCAAACTATGTGCCGCGGCATATTAGTGTGCCGTAAAAGAATTTAAAATGTGCCGCTAATGCGAAAATATTTAGTATTTTTTTCTATTTTGTGCCGGGAGGTAAAAAGTTTGCGTACCACTGTTATAGACTATTTCATACTTTCGTTTATTTGCTTTTTACATCTTTTATTGCGGAATAATATTTAAACAAAAAAATATTACATGAAATACAGCATAAGCAACAGTGGCTGTTGAAATTAATATTTTGTACCAAATAATACTAGTATTGTCGTACACATTTACTATCATTCCGCTTGAGCTGAGAATAAAAGCAATTATCTGAACGAATAAATTTAATATTTTTTTACTTGACTGATATAAACTTACTCTCAATGCAACAAATTTCTTATGGAGCATAACCCAATGCAATAAGTACATGGTAGAAGAATTCGTACAGAATACTACAACTATATCAACAGATGGAACGAGATTAGAAGATTTTATTATGGAATACGTAATAATATTCCATAGTACAACTAGGACAAACATTTTAAATACATATTTATACCATCTCATGCTCTCAGGAAAGAATCCTGAAAGGTTGACTCTAAATAAAGGTTTTAACAGTCAGCAATAATGGCTAAGTTTACTTCAAATTATGAATGATGTCATTCTTCTTCTCTTTTCGAAATATGTGTGTTATACATTGAAGGGGATAAAAACTGATTAACCATGATGTCGAAAGATATGTAAGAAAACTCGGAGGATTGACAATGGTAATCTAAATAATAAACAATTTGTTTACAGTGAAATTAAATAACTTTTAAGCAATTAAGTTTGAAATATGAATTAGTATAGTGTGAGCAAGATTCTTTGGGAGAACTGAAAATCGTGAAAATTTAAGTAAAAAGATTATGTTGTATTTCAGGAGTCACATTTTTATACCGAGATTACAAAATGGAAGAAAGCAACTTAGTTAAAACCATTTCTTAAAAGCATTCCAAATGAATTTCAGAAGATTTGAATTAAAGAAAAAAGATTTCAACTTGTAAAAAATCAAAAGTTCCTACAAACTCTAACAAGAATCAAAAGAAATATATCATTATCATACAGTGCTATTGGAACTGGCGACAAATGACAGTTTTGCAGATTCCACAAATCCAATGAGACTGCAGCTGACAATCAAACATACCAAAATACTCCAAAAGACTTTATAAATTTTATTGACTGTTATCCGCCGAGATTTGAATTTCTAAATAAAATTAAAAAATTAAATTTACATGTCCAAAATACATTCATAAAAAAGCTTTTCAATGACTATAAATCTACTTGCGTAAAAGTCTTAATTGAAAGAAATGACACGTTTAATTTGCAAATAATACAATTTTATACACTGACGTTATAAAGACTTTAAATTAACTAATTCAAAATTCTTTTTTATTTTAATAGCCTTTGTCGGTTGGTAGTCTATATATAGCTTTTACATATATAATATACTGGCTATTAACCATTGCGATTCATGTACCCTAAATTTAAAGTTTCATACAAGTTTTATCAAAGCTACTAGATTAGGAGTTTCGATACTTTTTAATTCTGACCATCGGATGTGTAACAAGGGCAATCGCACCGAGCCCCAAAATATTAAATACTCTAAAGTTTAGAGAAAAGGAATTGAGAACCGCGATTTCTTCAATGATACCACGATTTGAGAAGATTTGTGCAGGAAAACAAGCTCAAATATCGCATTAAATTTTTATGTTGTAGTATTTGGTTATAAATTCATTGTTTCTTTTGTTATTAAATTTCTTATAATAAATATATTATATTTTTACATAATATAGTATATTGTTTTCTAGACCATTAGATAAATGATAATATCAGTTATTTATTTATGAAATTTTATTTTTAGATTAATTAAAGAAAATCAATATCTGCTTTTAAAGGAGGCGCGTTAATTTTTCTTTAAAAAAGGGGGGCGTCGATACAAAAAGGTTGGAAACCACTGCTCTAAACAATACTGTAGATTGAAAATGGAACAGCTAGAACAATTAATTACAATGATATGATATGTCAGAAAGAACTGGAAATTTATAATTTATTGATAATAATTTACAATTTCTTTGTATTATTTTTTTTAATTAAAATTAATACAAATAAATTCAAAAAAATTAAATATTTTTTTTATTTCATTTTTAGACATCACGGTGCTGATTCTGACTCTCAACATTTGTATTTTTTTTATTTGCCAAATATCTTTTGTCGAGGAGCCATTCTTTCCCTTTCTAAAATACTTTCAATGAATTATAAAAACATGATAACTTATAGTAAACCCTCTAAAAGCTATTTAATGGTTTAAAATGAATACTAATTAATTATTAGTTATTGATTTTTTATATATAAAAATTTTGATAACAAAATAGCTTATTAGAAGAGAATTATGTGTTTGATTTATACACTGCTAAGACATAAAAATAATTAATTATCTAAAGCTGAAATTCAAACTTGAAATAGACTGTCATTTTAATAAACTATTATTGACTGTGCTGAAAATTCAGTTTTACACAAAAAAAGTATAATTAACAATTTACAACCAAAAAATTTAATAAAAATCAAAAAATAATGTTTTGACAATTGAAATTGCTTCACCATATGATGGAAGATATCATTTATTAATATAAAAACAAAATACTACAATTTTTAAACTTTTTTTAAAATCCTACACCGTTCTTGGATTAGTATTATTCACAGAATTTATAATTTTATAAAGCCAATTCACTGGATCAACCAATATCCACACTTACATTAATAGAGTAGCTTTACTAGTGAACCATTCAAATCACTGAAAACGGCTGATGGTTTGGACCAAATAATGACTTCTCATATGAGGCTTCTATAATTTCTCTGACTTCTCTATAGTTTCTCTTCAATTCCTAGCTTCTCGCAATTTTTCCCCGTGCTACTGACCAATCTGCTTTTATACCCAAATTACAGGATTTGAGCCGTTAATTGTCGCTCCAAATTAGTTGCAGAAAATTTTAAATATTAATCTGGATTTAGTAGTCTATACCAATAGTGATTCCCAAGCTCTAGAAAAATCTTATTACCTACAATTGAGCGTCAAACTGACCAACATTGCATCTGCATCATTCATGATTACCCACAACAATTTTGAATATTAATTAATTAATTATTTTACTCATCAACTTTCTGTTTGCTACACTCTCATACCCCCCTCCCCAGTAGAATATTGCTTTTGAATTTTAATTAGTTTTTAAATATATCTACTCTTAATTTAAATTTTTGAGTTTTTCCTGCTCCATATTTGAATTTGTAAAATATTAAATATATTTATATACATTTGAGAAGAGCAGTACAATTTTAATATATTATTATTATTATTATTAATTATTATTATTATTATTATTATAATTATTATTATTATTATTATTATTATTATTATTATTATTATTATTATTATTATTATTATTAGTATTATTATTATTATTAATTATTAATTATTATTATCGTTATCATTATTATAAACTTACTGATGAAGAGTTCTGATCGATCAAAGGTGGAGGCCTATGGAATGGAGGTGAATTGGTTTTCACACTCACTTCGCTCCTCGCAACAGATGCCTTATCTTCAACTAAATTAATTTCAAGAAATAAGTCGAATAATATTCATGGAAAGGTTTGTAATATGAGAACGTTAAATACTGGATTTAGATATTCTCAAAAATGAACAGAAAAGTTTTTAATTATGATCAAAAATTTCAGATTTGAATAAATTTTGTAGGGATTTAATTTAAATTCAAAGATTTTTTAAATTAATCTTACCTTCGCTAGCAGACATTCATATCAATAATAATTTCTCTGCAACTCAAATTCCTAGTAGAATATTTATTATTAGCTCAATTATAGAACTCACATAGCTTACCGCTGTATCATTGGCACAAGCGTTGTCATGGAATTAGGAAGCAAATCATTTAATAGTGATGTAAAGGAAATCACACACGAAAACTCTATTTTTTCTGATTATATTTTGTCTTCTTCTAATTGTTTTTTTTAAATCTGAAGAGCATGCTCAATAATTTTTTTCTCGTTGTAATTTCTGTAAACAGTGGCTTAATTTTGAAACGATATATTCGGTTTTGAAATTTTCGGCATGTGTCAATTATTCATATTGGAATGTCTAGGTTAACGTAACTATTTTCAGCTTTCTACACAGGTACTTTTTCGAGATATGATTTAATTAATTGTCAAAGTTTAATAGGCACTACACTAGATATTTGCTGAGAATATTTAAATAATAAAATTCAGTAATTATTAAAGTGTGCAAAAGGAGGGGATGGAATGGTAAAAAAAAATAAAAGGTATGTTGCTCCAAAATCCTGAGAAGCAAGAGAAAGGGGAAGAAATAGAAAAATGAAAAGAAAATCGATTAAAAATGAAACAATGAAATACAACAAGATCTCAGTGGCGGAACTTCAAAATTTGGGCCCCCCGCGCAATGTAAAATATTTCCACTTAAATTTTTCGGTTAAAGTTTAATACATAGTTATTCACAGCAGCCGCTATTCAATGATAGTTTTATATTTGTAGGCAAATATAACTGCGGGAAAAAAGTTTCAGAAAATGATTGTAAATATTTTTTTAGTAATAATTTTTGGCTCCCGCAACGCAGGGTCCTGTGTCCACTAGTTACGCCACTGCAAGATCTTTATTAATTAACAAGTAAAAATTGAAAATGGAATTGCCTTAATGCAGAGATAATGGATAGACCATATGGGAAATGAGAAAAGTAAAAGAAATTAAATAAGATTGCACATATTGACAGTTTCCTGGGATAGCAGGAATGATTAGAAATGTCGGAGAATCTCCGATGTACTTGTAAATAGTGACATTCACACAATTTCCTCAACTGTCATAACGGATCCGTTAATTATAGAATTGCAAAAAAGCATATCTTCCACTATAACAGTTCCATGCCCGAAAGACATTTCTAAGGAATCATTGCAGTTAAATAAAGATTTCAAATCATTTGAATTTACCAAAGAACGTACGCCAAATATAGAAAAATTATATAAAACATTATTCACGATTAAACCCACTTCAACTGCAAGTGAGTGTGTATTTAGTGTTGCTAATAATTTTTGCACCAAAATTAGAAATTCTATGCACCACAATACACTTGATGCGTTAGTTTTCTTAAAATATTAATTTTTAAATAATAAATAAAAAAAATGTGCGTGTTATTTTATTTTATAAGTAATAAGTATTGTAAATTTCTATTTTTTATACATTTTGATATTTTTGTTCATTATGATGAATTTTATTTTATAAGTAATGAGTATTGTAAATTTTTCTTTTTCATATATTTTTGTTCATTATGATGAATTTTGTTGTATATTTTTTACAATGTATGTATAACTTCTCTTGTTCACCGCCTTTGAAAACAAAAATAAAAGAATTATTGGTACTTCCGTGTTATCTTACCCCCAAAAATTAAATTATAAAATACAATTAAAATAACATAAAAAATGAGAGAATACATTATTGATGACGTTATTGAACATTATTGAACTTGAATTTATTAAGGCTATCTGTGATTTATGTGAGTTTATGTGGCGCAAACGTGTTCTAAGCAACAGTGCCGATGTGTTCGACACTATTCTCAACAACATTGTGGTTTTCTGGCCACCTGGATGACCATTTACAAACTCTTTACAAACAATTGCTGAGTTTGTAACTGTGATTTAGAAAATAAATATAATAATTATGTGTTCTTTTTTAATTTAATTTTTTGGGGTAAGATAACATGGAAGTACCGAATTATTTCCTCTTTACGTGTTTCATTACCTATTTATATTTATTTATTATACTTATTTTAAACAATCAAACTATTAACATATAATTTTAACAAATGTTTACATTTTTTTAATTTTGCAAATTACGTACTTGATTTTCTGAGGACGGTTTTAACCGGTTTTTTATACGTAAAATACTCGAAACCCGGTTTGTGCTTTTCTTCGGTTATTTAGAGCCCTAGTCGGAGATGGCTTGTAAAAATCTAAAACGAAAATAGCATTGGGTTATCACTAAATATCTACAAATAATAACGAAGGGAGATTCATAAATGGAGTAAACAGAAGAAAAGACAGGAGAAAAACAACATATGAACACGAAGAAATATTTGGGGGAAAACTACAGTAAAATCGGAATTTATCATAATTTGAAAGAATGACAATTAGAAACAAGGTATTACAGAGATTAAAGAAAGCGAAATAAAAGTTAAAGTAACCAGCCAATTGGTACAAGTATATTGAGCAGATTAAACCGAGAGACTATTTCTCATGGTGTGTTTTAATAATCCCCGAATTTGAGAAGTGAATATTGTGTAATTGTGTAAGTTTGAATCAAATCGATTGTAAATGTAATAAATATTAGTAACATTGATTTAACCTGTCATTGTTGTTAATATTTCAATACACGCTTGGAGCTAGTTCAATAATTGACAACATTTAATTTCACAGACAAACCCAAAACACCACATAAATGTATAAGCTGTATAGCATGTATATCACTGACATCAAAGTTCCAATTGAGAGTTTTAGCCACATTTTTTTGTTGATTAAAAAGATGGAGATGTTTGAAAGAAAAAGTATATATAAGAATATTAAAACAATATATTTTAATTTAATTAATTTAATATATTTATTAATTTGAAAGTAAGAAGCACTACACATATTATAATTACCATCCAAAATATGTTTCATTAAAATGAGTGACATGAATCTTTAGGTAGCCGACGAGTTTATCGAAAAATATTATTTTTAAGGAATTAAATATTTAAATTATTATCACTAATTTTTTGCAACAAATGCTATTATAAACTATTATAAATTGTTAAAGTTTTTAATTCCTTAAAAATAATATTTTTCGATAAACTCGCTTTCGATAAACTCGCTTTCGATAAACTCGTTTTCGATAAACTTACCGGGAATCAATCTTTAAGTAGAATGAACAAAAATGTTTACATATCCAAAAATATATATTATTAATAAAATATTGAGTAAAAATGTATGATAGTTCTTAAAATTTGATATATTTCATTAACTAGGGTTATCAGATTTTCCCCACAACAAACCGGGATAAAGAGGAATTTTTACAAAAAAATAAAATATATTAAAAAAATACTTTATTTCTTGTTTTAAATTCGATTTATTTAGTATTTTTTTGTGAAATTTTAGGCCAATAATAGTTTTAATGTACATGAAATATATTTCAATTACACTTCAAATATCATGTAAACGAAGTAATAAACGGAACGAAGTTTCAAATCATTTTTCATTAATTACTATATTTTTTGGTCAAAAAGGGTAAACTGAGACAATTGATCGTCTTGAAGAAACTTTTCGGGACACACGAAAATGACAAGAAAACTGGGACAATCGTTGAAAAACCGGGACCTACGTTAAAGGATACTATTATCATGCGTATTTTGATAAATATAAAAGAAAATATTTCAAAAAAAATTAACGTGTATACTCCCAAAATGACGTGAACAGTAAGTAATATCTGGATCCAGGAATATGCTTTCCATATCATAAGACCCCCTACCTTAACACATTCACTGCGCATAGAATCACCGTATATGCTACAGCGTGCGCAGTGGATGTGTTAATCAGAAGATCTGAAGAGCATACTTTCAAAATTAAAATAAAATTGAGTTGAAACGTCTTTTCACTAATTAGTAACGCCTCTTTTACATGTCTCGCCCTTTTCGATTTAGCCAAATCAAAAAGGATTTATACAGTTTAGTCGATAATATTTAACTTGTTTGAATAATTAAAATCTTTTGACTTTTTTTATTTAGGATTTCGTTGACATTTATTCTAAAAATAAAATAGCTTCGGTCATGGATGACTACCGCAGCCCCAAGTGGGATGACTTGTAACGGTCACACATGACCGACATAACGGTAAACGGGTTAATAAATTTCAAGAAAGTATTTAATTCAAATTTATAAAGTTAATTTAATTGTCAAATTGACTAAATTCTAATTTATGGAATGAATATTGACTTCCTATTTGACACGTTTTTAATTGACAGTAATAATCAACAAATTCCGAGTTCTATATTGAAGGGAAAATTAATATTTTTATATTTTTCTGCAAATTGGTGCGTTATCTGCCATGGAATATCTCCAAAACTCGAACAATTCAGCAGTGAATTGATAAGACAAAATAAAAATGCAAAAATTGTATTAGTATCAGTTGACCAAAACGTTGAAGAGTTCAATTCTATTTTTATACAGCCGAAAAAAACTTATTTGGCAATTCCTTATGAAAATAATGGCGTCCGAGAAGGTTTGTTAGATGTGTTTGGGATTTCTAGCTTACCGGTATTGTTAGCCGTAACTGATCATGGGTTGGTCATTGAACCCGAATGCACTGATCTGTTAGTTAATGATCGCTTAATGGAACTAATAGACGTTATGATCCAGATATCTCAATCGCCGAGTTGACGGATATTACATGACTCACTGATCACATTATATTTTATTTTTATTTATAAATTTTTTTTTAATTTATGTCAATTTTAATATTTCATAATTAATTTCATTTAAAATAAATAAAAATATTTTTCAATCTTTTTTTCAAAATATTTATTTATATCAAGATGTTAGTCATAGAAAATTCAGGGATTTTCTAACAATATCAAATTATGACTTACTGCTAGTTTAAAACTCAACCAAATACGTGGTGTATATAAAATGTTCTTAGATTCATACATAAATATACATACATAAAAAACTTTGTATTTAAAACAAGTTAATAAGTAGACGCATTTTGTTTTTTCTATGTCAGTACGTTCTGCTTCCAGGCAATTCGCCTAACGATTTATCAGTGAAAAGTGGTAGGTTGCAAGTAAATCACATTTCACGCGTTCGTGTCACCTCTAACGCAACCTAAGATACAATTGGTTTCGCATATTGACACCCTTTGTGCGAACAACGTTAGCGCTTCACTAAAACAGCCAACCACTCAACATCCTGCAGTATCCGTCCCTCGTGGCTCGTCAAGTCAGGTCTCGTTATGTTGAAGCCTCAATTTACCATTCGCGTTCTGAACTTTCCCCACGTGCATTCTTAGACGCTAGATACAATCTAAAATATATTCATTATCATCTTTGACGATCATGTCACACATATGGCCGTCCCACATCATCCGTTACGTACTCATCAACGCTCATTCATCATCATTCGCACTTAGTTTGACATTGTCGTTCATCCCAATTAAGTCTAAAATTCATTTATTATGTGTTATCAGTAAATAGATTAATAAGATAAACCTGGTAGCATCTAACTATACCTATCTAATATATAAAGATGAGAGTTTGTTTCTTTGTTACCCATAGAATTCACCACCGTTGAACCTAGGGTGCTGAAATTTTGCATGTGACCCTTATTTGCTCGGGACAGGTCATATGCTATGTTTCAACCCCAGGTGACTACCCCTAGATTACCCTAAGTCGGTTTGTTTGTCTGTCCAGTCAGCAATTTACCATATAAATAATAATTTATTCCATCAGAACCAGCAGCTTAATCTTCTTCACCACCTGATCATCCACCATTCACTAGTTAATCAGGATCTGATCTTAAGTGTCTAAGCTCCACTTGGTCCTGATGTTGGATCTGCTGTAGGCGTTTTTTCATATCTTCCGGACAAAACCAGGATTGTTCCATTTTCCTGCAACTGGCTTTTAAGTTTTTTGACTCTGAACTGCAACTTCTTGACAAGCCATAGGACCGCTTCCCTGTCCGTTCGCATACTCTCTATCAATCGCAAGACTAAAATAAACAATCGCAATAATCTAGACTTGACAAGCCATAGGACCGCTTCCCTGTCCGTTCACATACTCTCTATCAATCGCAACACTAAAATAAACAATCACAATAATCTAGACTGACAATAACGTAGACTCGAATTTGGGTGCACATCCCTGAACATTTCCTTTTTTATTTTATCCGATCGACATATGGCAGCTAATTTTTATTTATCGTTTTCGTTTTATTCCTATTAGATGTCTGATTTCTTGAATTAATGACATCCATAATATTTCAAAACAAAACAAAACTATATTTTTAAACACAACACAAAATTTCTCTTATTTAAAGAATCTCTGTTTTTAGCTTTGAGAATATTTCCACACACATGAGTTAATAATTAAATAGGGAATATTCATACACAAGTATTCAATAAATATTTTATATTTTAATTTTCAATCATTCTTAAATATATTTAATTTATTATTTTAATTTATAATTTTATTATCTACTTTTATTTTTTATTATTTAAATCTATTTAAAACTGGAAATTTAATACTAATTCTATTTAATTAGTATTAATTACATTCAAATCTCCCTTTTTTAAAGTGTTTAGCTACTCTATGTTTCTTATAAGCCTTTTTCTATTCTCAAATTTTACTTCATAACTTCTCTCGTGTATTTATGTTATCACTTCGGCAGGTCCAATACATCTATCATCGTCTTTGTTGTTATCATTTCTTTTTACCAGCACTGTCTCCTACTTTGAATTTTCTTTTTATTATTTCGTCAAAACTTATATTCTCAACCAACATATTTGTAGACCATTCTTTATATATTCTATATCCAAACACTCTTTCAACTGGAGTCTGTCTAATTGTTTTCTGAAATGTGGAATTTAACATAAACTCGACTTCTGGTAATAACTCCACCCAATTATTGTGATCTTTATCTTTTTGAGTGATATGGATGGCATCTTTAATTGTTCTGAATTGTTTTTCGATTAGGCCATTTGCTGAATGGTGGAACGGGCTTGAAAATATAATCCTAATGTTGTGCTCTTTCATTAAATTATCCATAGTTTTGCTCTCAAATGCTTAACCCCTGTTACAATGTAGAAATGTCGGCGCGCCAAATTTTAAAATTCAATTATTTCTTAAAATTGTTGTAACGGTTTTTTCGTCTTGTGATTTCATTGCGTGTAGGGCCACATATTTACTAAAACTATAGATTTCATACTGGCTTTGTTTTAGTAGACCACAAAAATCTATGCATATTGTTTCAAATATACCTGGTTCTGGCATTTTGCAAATTTTCTCCCTAGCTCGTGTTGTTGTAGTTTTCCTCTTTTGACAATTTTAACAACTTTGAACTACGTCTCTGATCGTTCGTTTCATTTATGGCAATTTGAAGACCTAGTGAAAGATTATTTTGGCCCCAGGATTTTTGTACAAGAATTTATGGTAGGATCATTTGAAGAATTGGTGTCTTCTGAGAAATTAAAGTAGTAATTTTTATAAGTAATGTATTTAATGTAACATATTTTGAAGAAACAATGACTTCTGAGAAATTAAAGTAAATAAGTCAAGTAATAATTAAAAACTAAGTAAAGTAATAATTTTAAATTAATGTAAAATATTTTAAAGAACCGACGTCTTAAAAAAGTAATGAAATTTTGCTGATTTTCCTTTATAATTTTTAAAGTAAAGCACAAGTGTATGCCAATAAAACAAAATTGAATTCACCAGATCATTTGTAAATTCCATCCATCTGAATTGGAATATTGTTGGCAGATGTAAGAGTTTCACATTATTCGCAGCAGCTACATTTCTCAGTTCAGGAGAACGTAGCCCTGAAGTGTGAAAGTAAGAAGAAAGAAAAGTCATTGTTTGAAACAGGTAGTTATTCCGTCTGTGACTATAGAAGAAGTTAAGATCTTTTTGACATTTATTTCACTCACACTGAGCAAGCCAACTCGACAGCAGTATACAACTCTTGCGCACCACTTTCTTGGGGTTATGCCACATCAAGAAAATACACCCAATTCCGAAATTTAGTAACCTCTATCATTCACGCTGGTGTGCATACCAGTTGTGGTGATTCACCATTTACGTGAAAATGAAGTTACTCAATTTCAATTATCCAATTTTTTAAAAATGATTTTCAGGTAATTTTTTTAATTTCAGGTAACTTTAAGACTTGAATTTTGATTTTATATAATTATGAGATCATTATTCAAGTTCTTAAATATTACTGTTAGCCAGCATTTATAATATTGATAATTAAATTTCAGGTATTTTTTTAGGAATTTTGACATTTTATAAAATTTTTTGGAATTATTTCAATAAAATGTAAGTTAGATATATTTTTGATTTTAAATAAACTAACTAATCACCGAAGACATTAATTTTTTAATACAATTAGGAAAGTAGGAAAGGCTGAATTTTATAATTTTTATAATTTTATAATGAAATAATTTATTTAAATTTACGAATTGTGAATTTCTTTCTGCAAATTCTAATGTTTTGTAATTTAATGAAAAAATCTAACATTGTCAGATTTTCACCTTCGCGAAAAGGCAATGTTTCCTGAGAAATATCTGTAAATCTAAAGAGTTTATATTCTAAATTATTTTATAATTGAATTTTACGATGTATTTTCTTCTTTTTCTCTGAAGCTCAAGGTAGAGCTGTCGGATTCTAAATTAAAACTATTTTCCTACAAAATTTTTTTAATAATTTCAAAATAATTATATTTTAACAATATATAAATAATATGTTAATGGTTATTTATTTCGGAACAAAAAAGCTATAATAAATTTCCATGCATTTTTCATTATGTGTTTTGTGTTGGTATTTTCAATTATTTTTCTCTCACCTTCACAAATCCTATAATAAATTTATTAAATTTCGGAACAATACATTTCTACACACAGGTAAGTTTGTGTGTTCCTATACTATAAATTTAATGATTTTTTTTAGATTATAGAAGTTACTAAATTTTGGAATTAGGTGTATTCTTTTTCCAATCCAGCTTTTGTAACTACTTTCGTCATGACATACATTTTATTAATCTGAGTTCTATAAACATTGTCATCGCAGTGCATGGATAAAGCTAATGCGTTGTTGATCATGTCATCCATGACATGCTGTCTGTGTGACTCAACAATTTTACTAACATATAACTAAATTCAAGATTTTTGCATGTTTTTATTATGAATTTTTCAATTTATTTCTCATAATTAGAACCCGAAATTTCTATCCTATTCAAATTCAGCAACACAGCCCAAAACTTAAGTAATACTAGTATTATTATTATTACAACATTGAATAATATTAGTATAATTATTGTACTCATAATAGCTAACAGTTTCAGTTGTAATATTCCTAATATATTTATCATTATTGGTAAATTAGGAGATTAATTCGCGTCTGTGTGCGCGTTGTATTATGAGATGGGTTTGTATGCTCACACAGACGCGAGCAGTGTCGTTTTTTGTCATATTAGTTTATCTCGCGTCTGTGTGCGCTCTTTACTTTGTTGGATAGATTTGTGTGCGCACACAGACGCGAGCAAGAGGTATGTCGCAATTTTATTAATTAGTTTTGGTTTTGTAATTTTTTGATTTAGAGTTCGAGGAAGCTTTTGTTTGAATTGGTGATTTATGTGGGTTTTTTGAATTTGCGGATTTGGATTTAGAATGGATTTTGAATTCTAATTTTTGTTGGGTTAAATGAATTGATTTGAACTCGATTGGAATTTTTTGTGTTCTGGGGTGAAATATGGAAGATAATGAATGTTTGATATGTCGTATTTCAATGAGCAATATGGCGAAGGTAATATTTGAAAGTTGTAGACATGCGTTTTGTATCTGTGGCGCGAAGAGATGTCTTTTCAGCAGTGAAAGTTGTCCATGTGATCGTGGCTCAACAAGATCGTTGTAAATGATTAATGGAAGTTTATCAAAACGATTGGAAATCAACGATTTAATTTCTGCAAATCATGAAATGACAGAAGAGGAACTTCAAGAGATGTTTATGAAATTTCCCCAAAGCGATAAAAAGATAAACTTGCTAACTTATGGATATGAGATTCTATTCAATCGAGCTCTTAAAAGGATCAACACAACTCCAATGGTTATTAGCCGAAGTGTTGAACAATTATCAATGTTTCAAATTCAATCATGGCTCAATCTCAAGTTATTGGACACGATAAATGGTTTTGTACAAAGACAGCGTGTGATATTAATTACAATGAAATTCTTCTGGTGTGTCTTAGATTTAAACAATTATTGTTATTATTATTATTATTATTATTATTATTATTATTATTATTATTATTATTATTATTATTATTATTATTATTATTATTATTATTATTATTATTGTGGGTTACAGGTAATCACCGTTTTACCTCGTCGTGCTGTTTCCAGCTTAACCCAGAATACAATTGACTGCCGACCACTTGGTATCTGTTGAGCAATCAACGTTGGTACTGTACCAAGGGTTTGAGTACTAGCAAAAAGTGAGCATCCTTAACATACTATAATTGTTTAGTACTCCCATGGGTCCACGGACTGCCGATAGAAGGCCTGTGTCCGATTTTTCTCGGTCCGTTCAGTTTCAAATTGTGTTGCCGAATAATCAGATTACGTGGAGACATACGGTTTAAACATATACACTATCATGAAAAGTTCATGGTGCACTGGTTGACTCTCGGGGTCGTTGTTGGAGGTCTTAGGTTGAATGATCCTTGGGCTAAATTGGGTTGACATAACCTAGCTCGGGCTGCTTTACCCGGCCGTACCTTCTTCCGAGGTGGAGTAGGAGATATGAGTACATTGGGCTTGTTGACAGATGCCGGATTTTTGTGATCACGTCTTGATTGATTGTCTGCTGATGTACTTGAGTCTCGAGTTCTCTCACTCTCAGGCAGAGAGCCCGCAATTCTACTTGATCTTGAGCGCTCTGAAGTTGCAGCTGCGAAATCAGCTTCAGGCGCTTTTGCATCTCCGCCGGCGAAAACCATGTGCTCTCAAATTTCCTGCAGTGCTCCTTGATTGGCATTAGCTTAGCCCGATATACTTCCACCTGTTGCTGCGCCCGTTCACGGTCCTGACGCATGTTCTCCAAAAGCTTTATCACTGAATCAAAGATATAATTTAAGGCCATGCTCTTTTATAAATTCGTCAATCGACCACACTCTGTCTTCACAATTATCACTATGCTGTACGCGACCCTCAAGCCGCGGTCCTACATTAATGCACTACCAATTCCCGGTTTAGGCATGCGCTAGCCGCTACAATTCCCGGTATTTAGTTGTCGTCGAACTAGTTAAAATTCATTAAGAACAAACTATAATATAAGTCAAAAAAATTTGAAGTACAAGTAAAGAACACTTAAGTTGTAGTCAAATCAAATTCGTAGTCGAGATCACAAAATACACAACAAATCAGTTATATGACGGCATTGTCCAATCTACTCGAACGTTTTACTCATGTGCGAGCTGGATCTATAAAAAGTTGCATATATTGGAGTTATTTTCCTACACGCATGGTGGATAGAATATCTAATAGAATATCTAATATCTAGTGTTTTTACAATTAGTTCTTTTGTTTTTGTTGTCAATGTTTTTCGTTTCTGGCATATTTCACAACTTTGAATATATTGAGTCGCGATTGTATTTAATTCCTCCATATCGTAATTAACTTTTCTATAATCGATTACCTTCTTGCATCCAGCGTGACACAACATTTTGTGCATCTCTTTGACAAATTCTATTCTATTTACTTTTGGAATCCAAATTTTATTTTCTCTTGTTAAAATTAAATCTTCGATGATTTTAAATCTTGTAGTCTCATTTTTATCTATTGCTTTTCTCATATGTTCTATCTCTTCATTACCTACAAACTGGAGCAGCAGCAATTCCAAATGGCATCCTATTAAAGCAGAACTGCCCAGATCTTGTTGAGAACGCTGTCTTTTCTTGCGAATTTGCTGTCAATTCAACCTGATAATACGCGCTTCCCAGATCAATGGTGCTAAAGTACATTGATCCATTTAATGAATCTAACATCTGTTCGATATTAGGCATTGGGAAGATTTGTCTTTCTGTCATTTTATTTAAACTTCTAAAATCTAAACATAATCGAATATTATTTTTCTCCTTATTCCAGACACATACTAACGGCGTATTCCACGGTGAGTCAGACTTCCTAATTATGAGGAAGAAATTTTTAAATTGAAAATTTTAAAAATTAAAGTTTAGAGTAATTTTTAAAGAAACAAAATAAGAAGATATTTTAATTAAAAATATCTTCGTAGAAAATTTGTTTAAATAAGAAAGATTAAAGAAGTTATAATTTGATTTTGATATTTATTGAAATAAAATTTATGGAAACAAAAACTGATTTTAATGTTTTACAGGATGAACCTCCTAATACTAATTATGTCGTTTTCTTCCAAATTTTTAATAGCTTCTTCAATCTTTTCTTCTAGGTGGGCTGGCTGTCTTCTTGGGTTCAAATGGATTGGTCCTTCAACAGTTTTAATATCATGCTTTAATAGATTGGTTTTGCCTATATCCCACTTATCTATCATAAATACTTCGGCATTTTTTTTATTACTTCATAAAGTTTGTTGTCACACCTTAATCCTATTTGTAAGATGATATAATAATTTCCAACGAATTACTTACATAACCAGGTCACTAGACCATGATATCTATTGAATGATGCGGGAATGCTTGTATAACTAAATTAAGTAAGTATGTTGTCTTCTGTGTCAACAGTATCACTTAAACTAATAATTCTCCCTTTTGTAGATTACGCAATTCAATGTACTATAAATAGTAGATTTTTGTAGTGAATAAAGATTTCTGTGAAACTATGTCTTCTTCTAACATGGCGACCAAGCCAGGACTCCAGAACTATATCAAGCCACCTAATCAATTGCTGCCAAATGGTGATTTAGAAATTTTTATTTTGGAATTGAAGAGATTTTTCGAACTCACTCAACAACCGCAAGAAATTCAAGAAATTATTACCAAGGCCTTTCTGTCGGTAGAGTTGATCCAGAAATATGAAGAAGTACAGAGCGATTATTCAGGCTATGAAGAAAGATTAAGAAAAGCGTTCGAGCCAAGGAAAAACCTAGCCATGGATCTAGACGCAGCTTTAAGATATCGAAAAGGAAATGACTCGTGCACCGAATTTTTCAATAAAGTGGAAAAGCTCGTCGACAATGTTCTTCGACACAAATTAACAAAACCGGCATTAATGTTATTTTTAATGCAGAATGCAATGGAAGATATGGAAACAAAAAAAGAATTGAAATTAAGAGAAGTTAAATCAGTAGATAAGGCCAAGGAAGTGATATCAAGAATGGAAGAAATTCAAAAAGAACTTTCAAGTGAACAATCCTTAGCATCTCTACATGAAAATAATCATATGCGGAGACAGTCAAAAGTCCGAGAAAAACTCAGTTGTACCAACAGAATAAGACGCCAATATTTTCTAACTCTAGAACCAATGAGGCCGTGAACTTCAATATGACAAATAAAAGTGACTGGAAGAACGGGACCAGGCGATTTAAACTGCAGAGATGTTGGGCGTGTGGAGAGCAAGGACATATTCGAGCAGAATGCCCAAACGTAAAATGCTCTCAATGTTCCAAAAATGGTCATTTCAAGTATTGTTGGGCTAGAACTGATTTCTAGACCCAAAGTTGGGAATGGGACGAAATGTGTCAGTACACAACACGCATACCCAGCATTAAGTTTACTTAAAATAAAAATA